>ML782241.1:1512220-1543283 GCA_009831015.1 Picea engelmannii
GAAACAACATAATGTATACTATCCATTCATGGGTGTTGTATATGCATGTGCATTTTCCTTCATGTCCAAATACCTTTATCAATCTTGCGGTCCAAAACCCATGACTAGGGTTGACATCAATGACAACAATCAATCTTCCAACATTGGATGTTTAGGGTTTTCTCATTTATGTTTTATTTTATAAAGGACTTTGGAGCCTCATTGTACTCATCTTCTTGCAAATGAGCATAAATGTCACATCTCCTCTCAGAGATAAGCTGCAACCATTCAAGCAAGTTTGCTTCAGTCTGCATGTTTACAGTTTCAACGTATTCTCTTTATTAATGGAAGTCAAGTTTTGTTGTATCTCTGTTATTTTCTTTGTTATACATATATATTTCATTATGTTCCATTTATAAATCTGGATCAGTGTTATCAGAGTGGCCTACTCTTTATTTGTTTCTTTGTGCATGCCCCCAACATAGTCAGGGTATAAGGAGTTGGGACTAGAAGTAGTTGAGCCCTTGCAAGACCGTCCTCAGAGACCTCGATGACCTCCCATGGGGGATGAAAAGGGAGACGAGGGATCATGAGATCCATTTAAACTATTTCTTGAGGAATCCCTCTTGCGATAAAGGAACAAGATGATGGATAACTTTTCATAAATCCTTTGACGTCTGCCAACAAGCGACACATCTTCATCAAGCAGCCACTTTGGAGGCGCAACTCCCTTCAAGGTACAAGTGAATTTTGATATTCCTTTATTTGAAAGTCAAATATATATGGATGCTCTAGATAAATGGTCGAATTTGCTAGAAAGGTATTTTTCAATCCATAATTTTTCCGATAGAGAAAATATTACCTTTGCGCTCCATAAGGTAGTCCCCCATGTCAAGGATTGTTGGTAGAGTTATTGTGAGAAAAGGGCCACTGAGGAATTTGCAATATTTGTGTTTGCACCCACTTGGGAGTCTTTCAAGGATGTTATTAAGGAACAATACTACCCTGTTGGAAGCTATTATGACCAGTACACAAGATGGACCACATTGTGATAGGAAAGGGACCAAATAGTGCCAAAGTTCACAAATATCTTCCATACCCTGCACACGAAGCTAGGTATCAAAGACTCCAAACGACATCTGGTGCTCAAGTAATGTGGTAGTATGTGTAGATACATCCAAAAAGAAATGAAGTTTCTATACATCTCATCAGTGGGCATGACTTATCGATATGCTTTAAAAATCAAGCAGAAATTTAAACAAAAGAAGCAAGAGTTTGGATCTGCAAATTACTCACAACAAAAGTAGGGAAAAGGCATCTCCAACCCACAAAAAAAAGGACAACATAAGGATGGACCCCCTTAGGACAACCAGTCCAAGAGGCAAAAAAAGAAGGGTAATGAGAAGATGAAGAAAGATACGAGGAAGTGGGGTGAATTCCATAAAATCCCCTAGCATAACACCGATGAATGTCACTCGAAGCAGTCGTTGGTGGCCAAGTTGAAGGCCTCAGAGTCAGAGGCAGGTTTTGACTCTGAATCAGATCCAGACAGGGAGAAGTGGATCATTGATGCAGAACCCAGTTCCACTGTCGCTATTGTTATCTCTTCAAATGATTTTGAAGAGATTGAGGCATTTTTGTTCATTCATGCATAAATTGTCATTTTCCTTGCTCATTTTCCCTAATCCATATCTTCAAATTCCCCATTAAGTTCCCATTAATAATGTTTTCTTCAGACTCTTGTAACCCTCATTTCACAAACACACATTGTCAATATTTCTTAAATCCTATTTTATCCTTCTTTAGATTTATTGTTACCAAATAAAATAAGAGGTGATTTGTTCTTTAAGTGGCTTAACCCTAGGTTATATTATACACTATCCTAAGTCTAATCCTATTATCAAATCTAATGCATGGACCAAAGTCTAATGTTGAGGTCACATTGAAATCCAAGCTCTAAATGTTAAATATCAAAACACAACATACAACACAAAGTCTAGCGCACCTAGCCACGAGTCAAAGCCATGAGTCAAGCCACATGTTAAGATTGAGTCGACACTCAAAGCCATGGATTAAGCCACGAGTCAAACCTCAACTCAAGACAAGTCATTACTCCATATTAAACCTAGCACCGAGCTTTAGAATTCCATTTGCCTCTGTCAAGCACCCAAGATCGTTGGTGTCTTGCACCAAGCTAAATCAATGATACAGTTGTAATGAGATAGATTTTGTATAAATCAATTTCATTATTCAATCTTTGCAAAGGAGATTGAGTTTATTGTGTCGATCAACGGGGTTTGAGGTATTCAACGTGCCAAGCAATCAGACGAGTTGTTGTTGCCAAGTGCTCACAGAACATAAGGGTGAAATGCGAGTGCTTTGACAGGTTGAGGGTATCGGGCCATAATTTATAATCCAAGAGGAGAGCCACGAACTGGAATATTTATGCCAAAATTTCACTGCTGCTCAAGATCAACCATCTTTCCTTGGGGTTTCTCCTTAGCACAATGGTTTTGTTCGTTTGATTTCAGGTGTAAGTGATCTGCATGAGTCATGATGGAATGTTTTCAATGTTCCAGATGGAGGATGTATGCAATAAGTCAATCGGTGCTAGAACTTCAAAGTTCAAGGGGTTTTTGTCGACTAGCACAGTCATGCATTAAATTGGATCTTCCATTCAGTATTCATGAATCCATCAATTTTCTAGTTTCCAGGGGCTTGCACTTGGTGAATAAATTAATCGGCCAAAATATATTTTTCATAGCAGAAGAAGCCTCCACATTAGTGGCAATGATGGCCTGATGGCTGAAAAATGGGTCTCAATGGAGGTTGAAGTAGTACCACACCACAATCACTTCATTTGGTGGGAATCCATGTTGTTGAGATTATGTTGCCACATAAATTTGTTGTGGGAGAATTATTCATTTTTTCTGTCAAAACTTGGAAGATATATAAAGAGCATGTGACATTTCATTGCTGGAGTGGCTCAGTATACCTAATACATCTTCACCTTAGCTTGAGAAGTGACAGCCTTGTGATGAGGTTCTGGAAACATGATAATGAATGTAAATGACATGCATGTAAAGGTGAGGCAGTGTTGGTTGTGTGCAACTTGGTGAATGATATTGTTTATTTAAGATGTGTGTATGATGTTTTTGTAGAATATCAGTTGCCAAAGCTCCTGAACATATCGTTGATGCTCTCTTTTGCAGCTTGGAAGCATTGATGAAATCTCATCAAAGCATTGCAGTCACCTATGGCCACTGTTGCAAATAAAAATGACACAAATGATGGGTTTTCGACATCCAAATACTAGGATCTATAGAATCTAACCTACAACAAGGTAGCAACAGTAATCTGGTGCACAAAATCAAAATGAACAACTTAAAGGTGTATAGATTCTAAAATAGGCCATCACCTAATCTTCTACAGCTAGATTTTGAGGTTATCAAATACACATGATGACAGTCACTTTCAAAGGTGTTTGCAGACATTATGGAACATAGTGACTTTGGTTGATGCTGAAGCATACTCTTATGATGATCAGGTCATCATGAAAGCTCAGGGAGATTGGAAAACACAATTTTGAAGCTTTGAAGAAGTCTGCTAAAGCCTTTATTTTCGGTGGTTATTTCAGTTTGCATAGTTTTTCTTAGCCACCGAAAGAAGAGCTTTCAGTGGCTTACAGGTTATAATTTTGGCTCACAAGCCACCGAAAACGCAAAATAGGGCATAAAGGCATTATTTTTGCATAGATCCTAGTTTTGTTATTCTAAACTGCAGAAGGATGATTTATGAATGAAGATTATAATTAAGAACATCAGATTTAATACTTTGTTCCAGTTTTGAAGGTGCCAACAAGGTTGAAATGATGAAGCTTCTTGTCTATTTTTGGCAAAAGAATGACATATCTTCCATGGTGGAAATTTTGACTTCATCTAGCAGCTAATGAATACTTGTGCAGTTGTCGAAGACTATGAAGATTATCAGGATAAAGTTTTGACCATTAAAATAGGATCTATTCCTAGTTTATTGCAAACTATTTTGACTTTCTATCTTTAGTATATTTGATCCAGTTTTCTAGGATCTGGAAATATTTTGTAAAGGCTATAAAGCCAAGAAATTTAGATGAACTAATGGTTCGAGTCTAGAGACTAGACCATGCTAATATTGTACTGAGACCTTTTACATATAATACAGATCACAAGTTCCTTTCACTGTTTATGTCAGATTATCATTTTCTCTCTTTTTCTGTGCTTGATAGATTACTATTGTCTAAGCTTATCTAGTTGCAAATGACTGTCATCTCATTGGTCAACTCATAAACACTGATTTAATAAGTAATCTGTGCTATATTTATTCATACCATCACACATCTGATCTAGTTGATAGATATGAACCTTCTTCACCCACCACTCAGTTACTCATATGATTATACACTTTTGAAAGCATTGTCTCATCTGATTATGTTACTAAGTGTCTTAAGTGTGAGCCAGTAGTTTATGTGTCCCATTTGATCCAACTTACACAGAAAACCAAAACATATTTTAAGTTACCATGCGTCTTCTACCTACAACCTGAGAAGGAATTCTGGAGTGATAACAAATTGGTGTCGTTGTCGGGGAGAGGATATTGAAGCAAGCTTCCCTGGGAGACGACACAAATCCAACTTTGATGATAGACAAAGTCTAGAAACTATTTGGTTGTAATCATCTATTTAATGACTCCATCAAGGACAGATTCAGTGGCGACTCCATTGTTCTGAAATCTGTTGGTGACTCCACTGGTATGAAATGAATAAGATCTTATCTAAGAGATATGCTTTCTGTGATTTTTCAAAGATCGTTGGTTTCCCTAATCCATTTCCTAGTAGAGATGAATGGGAAAATAGTATTCCCATATTTCGAGGAGAAGATTGGGAAATACCAGCTGAACATTTTCTAGATTTTCATGATTGCATGCATCAGTTGCAAATTGTGCATGAGGATGTTCAGATCAGGCTCTTCGGGTTTTCATTAGATGGAATTGCTTGTGATTGGTATCGGTCTCTTCCCCTTTCAAGTGTTAGCTCTTTGGCAGATTTTCATGCTGCTTTTCATGTGTTTTGTAAAGACAAAGTTTCAGATGACTTTCTCTATCCCGAGTGTTGTCATGAATTCAATCTTGCGAATAAAGAATTAGACATTCATGAAGAGTATGCTGCTGTAGAGAATACCATTCATTATGATCAAGAGATTGGTGATCCACATTATGATAACTGAAGTGATTCTTTTGACATTGTACCAAATGCATCTATTGTTTTAGGCCGTCATGAAGATGATATTGTCCCCTCTGAAAACCTTAAAAATAATGAGCAGATTTTTACATCAGCATGTGACATATTTGAATCTACAATAGATACTAAGGGTAGCCCTAAGTTTCCAGATTTTCAGACTAAGGAAAGTGGTAGTAACCATGAGGAACAATATTTTCAGGGATTGTCTAATCTCCAGCTAGAGCGTCAAGAAGATACTTCTCCTCCTTATGAATATGTTGTTTCAAATTATGATAGGGAACAAGGTGATATTTTTCCAAATCTGTTTCAAGATTTTATTGTTGATACTCCTATACAAGAAGCTTCATCTCTGTCATTAGGATCTTATCTTGATGCTCCTATATTCAACCAATACAATGTTGAGGAAGAAGATTTTAAGATTTGTGAAGGTTTGTTGTCTACTAGAATTTCATTTAGTTCTACTTTTCAGGAGAGAGATGATCATAAATGTGGGGATGTTGTGGTTGATGCTAGTTATGAATCTATTGGTCAAATTTGCAGTGAAGATCAAGAATATACCTTTTCTTTTCTTTCAAACAATGTAAGTTGTGATAGGCCAGTGTATCATCATAATGAATTCAAATTATAGAGATATGGTGAAGAGGAGCAGAAAGGTTCAGATCAGCAGTTGAGCTTGCATTTTCCTCCAACAGAGGGAGAACATTTCACATTCAACATTGATATCAGTGAGGGCAACCAGCATCACTTCAATTTTCAGTTGAAACAATATCATGAAGAGGTATTTCTTTGTGACATTTATGACCATATTACCGATTATTTGGAATATATGAGAAGAATACGTGTTAAAGTATTTTTGTCAGATGAAAGTTGGCTTTATCATCTGTTCAAACCACTTTTATTTTGGCTATGCATTCCATTATTTTTCAGGTTAAGATCAAGAACAGGTTCAATAAATCATTTTCTGACATGGCTTCATTGGAAGCATGAGTTTACTTGATTAAGCATTAGTAAAATGGTTAGAGTAGGAGTAGATAGGAGAATAAGCTCTTCATCTGAGAAAGTAGACTCTTTCAGTTATTCATTGTTGAATAAGCAGGCAGGCTACATGCAGGCTATAGGTTTGCAGGGGATCAGTTCTAAAGGACAAATGAATCCATAGCCCAATGCTAAAGGCGACTGGAACTACTAGGTTCTTGGAAACCTCACAGGGAGGTATCCATCCCAGTTGGAGCCAAATTTTATCTCTTCAAATGATTTTGAAGAGATTGAGGCATTTTTGTTCATTCATGCTTAAATTGTCATTTTCCTTGCTCATTTTCCCTAATCCATATCTTCAAATTCCCCATTAAATTCCCATTAATCATGTTTTCTTTAGACTCTTGTAACCTGCATTTCACAAACACACATTGTCAATATTTCTTAAATCCTATTTTTATTCTTCTTTAGATTTATTGTTACCAAATAAAATAAGAGGTGATGTGTGCTTTAAGTGGCTTAACCCTAGGCTATATTATACACTATCCTAAGTCTAATCCTATTATCAAATCTAGTGCATGGACCAAAGTCTAATGTTGAGGTCACATTGAAATCCAAGCTCTAAATGTTAAATATCAAAACACAACATACAACACAAAGTCTAGCGCACCTAGCCACGAGTAAAAGCCATGAGTCAAGCCACAAGTTAAGATTGAGTCGACACTCAAAGCCATGGATTAAGCCACGAGTCAAACCTCAACTCAAGACATGCCAATACTCCATATTAAACCTAGTGATGAGCTTCATAATTCCATTTGCCTTTGTCAAGCACCTAAGATCGTTGGTGTCTTGCACCAAGATAAATCAATGATACAGGTGTAATGAGATAGATTTTGTATAAATCAATTTCATTATTCAATCCTTGCAGAGGAGATTGAGTTTATTGTGTCGATCAATAGAGTTTGAGGTATTCAACATGCCAAGCAATCAGACGAGTTATTGTTTCCAAGTTCTCACAGAATGCAAGGGTGAAATGTGAGTGCTTTGACAGGTTGAGGGTATCGGGCCATAATGTATAAGCCAAGAGGAGAGCCACAAACTAGAAGGTTTATGCCAAAATTTCATTGCTACTTAGGATCAACCATCTTGCCTTGGGGTTTCTCCTCGGCGCAATGGTTTTGTTTGTATGATTTCAGGTGTAAGTGATCTGCATGAATCATGATGGAATGTTTTCAACATTCTAGATGGAGGATGTATGCAATAAGTCAATCAGTGTCAAAACTTTAAAGTTCAAGGGGTTTTTGTCGACTAGCATAGTCAGGCATTAAATTGGATCTTCCATTCAGTATTCATGAATCCCTCAATTTTCTGGTTTCTAGGAGTTTGCACTTGGTGAATAAATTAATAGGCCAAAATATATTTGTCATAGCAGAATCAACCTCCACATTAGTGGCAATGATGATCTGATGGCTGAAAAATGGGTCTCAATGGAGGTTGAATTAGTACCACACCACAATCACTTCATTTGGTGGGAATCCATGTTGTTGAGATTATGCTGCCACAAAAATTTGTTGTGGGAGAATTGTTCAGTTTTTCTGTCATAACTTGGAAGATATATAAATAGCATATGAAATTCCATTGCTGGAGTGGCTCAGTATAACTGATACATCTTCACCTCATCTTGAGAAGTGACAGCCTTGTGATGAGGTTCTGGAAATATGATAATGAATGTAAATGACATGCATGTAAAGGAGAGGCAGTGTTGGTTGTGTGAAACCTGGTGAATGATATTGTTTATTTAATATGCGTGTATGATTTTTTTGCAGAATATCAATTGCCAAAGCTCCTAAACATATCATTGATTCTCTCTTTTTCATCTTGGAAGCATTGATGAAATCTCATCAAAACATTACAGTCACCTGTGGCCACTGTTGCAAATAAAAATGCCACAAATGATGGGTTGTCGGCATCCAAATAATAGGATCTATAGAATCTAACCTACAACAAGGTAGCAACAATAATCTAGTGCACAAAATCAAAATGAACAACTTAAAGGTGTATAGATTCTAAAACAGGCCATCACCTAATCTTCTACAGCTAGATTTTGAGGTTATCAAATACACATGATGACAGTCACTTTCAAAGGTGTTTGTAGACATTATGGAACATAGTGACTGTGGTTGATCCTGAAGCATACTCTTATAATGATCAGGTCATCATGAAAGCTCAGGGAGATTGGAAAACACAATTTTGAATCTTTGAAGAAGTCTGTTAAAGCCTTCCTTTTCGGTGGCTATTTTAGTTTTCATAGTTGTTCTTAGCCACCGAAAGAAGATCTTTCGGTGGCTTACAGGTGTTAGCGTCAGAAGTCACCCCTGGATTGCAGCAGGAGCAGAGCCCGACCCCCATCAGTTTGTGTCACGATTTGCTTAATGGGGTGATCGATTGGAAGCCAACTCAAGATGGTGTGGTTCTAACTCCGAAACTAGGCCAGGTAGGCGTGGGTAGGTGAGGTCTTAATCAAACTTCAGACAGTAAGTTGTATTAAGGGTGAGTAGGGGGAAGACTTGTATCAGGGAGGTGCAAAGTTCTGTCCTAAACATCAGTTTTCTAACAGGCTGAGGGAGAAGACATCTAAATGCAAGATCTTCTTGCATTTAAATGCAAAACGCTGGAGAATACAACAATGCAACAATAAATCCTTTATCATAACTTGATTGCAATAATTTGCACGAATCAGTCATTCACGAACTCTCTCAGCATAAGATGAAAATTAGATGGATTAAGAAAGACTGTCTGTCATAAAACAAGAAATCTCACATACAGATGCATAACCAGAGAACTAGAGTGTGTTAAAACTTTATAATCGGAAGCTTCACTCTACCATCGATAACTTCCAAAATGCAAAAACTGAGTACATATACTTGGGAAGATTTTCCCAACAGGGGCACGCTCTCCCTCCAAGGCGTAGAGTCTCTTCAATCAATCCTCGAGCATAAGTCTTTCGTCAGACGTCTCCTTAACTTCGCATGGCCTTTGCAGGGGAGGTAGCTGAAATATTAAAGGCCAAAATGGTGTGTGCAAACTTCTCTTTCTAATCGAGGACTTCGACATGGCTTCTTTGGAAAAATCAGTACACAAAACTCCTTCAAGTAGACCACTTGCCAGACCCTCCATACCTCACACTTAATGGATGAAAGGAGGTTTCAACCACCCGTTCTTTCCTTCATTTACTCCAAGTGGAAACCAGGAGCGAAATCATATCCAATGGCACCTGGAAATCGCGAGGATCCTTTCGACGACTGGACTCGACGCTTTCGGCCCCTTTTAATTAGCTCTTTTATTTCCCAAGTGACCACAGACCATGACCCTGCTTTTATTCACATAGGGGCTTTTGGCGTTCAAGAATAGGAAGGAGCTGATCCTTGATTATCATAGTTACGATGGGAAAAACGCCGAGATGGCTCAATTTAGTGCCACGCATCCTTCAAATCTGACGGTCCTAAACTCACCCGACGCTGCTGTGGGCCCTCGGTCCTGGATGCTCTCGTTACTTCACACATCGGGATATGAGGGAGCTACTCTTTGCGCTTCGAAACTGCAATGGGCGAAAAGGCGGGGAGCCTAATCGCGCGCTAGGTGTCCGCTTCAAATCTGACGGTCCTAAATTCACCCGACGCTGCTGTGGGCCCCTAGTCTTGGATGCTCTCGTTACTTCGCACATCGGGATATGAGGGAGCTGCTCTTTGCACTTCGAAACTGCGATGGGCGAAAAGGTGGGGAGCCTAATCGCGGGCCAAGTGTCCGCTTCAAATGGATGGCTGAGACTGCCCCTTGATACTGTGGGCCCGTCATTAAAAGTTCTTTTCCTTTTGTGATTCGCGAGTTCGTGGGTCAAAGACCCTCGACTTCCTTTTCTAAAATCCCGATCCCCGAGATGGCGATATGGGTCAGACCCCTTTTCTGGTCAGTGCTCTTTGCATGTAACCGTCGGCTAGAGCCCAAGTACTAACGCCTCTCGCAACTCGCGGCTTCGCGAGCTGGAGTATTGAACTTTGGCATTCTCCCCTCACGAAGTCCCGAGATGCGATGGTTAGCGAAGGTTGACCCCTCTGGGCACTTTTCGTAACTCACAACCTCGCGCAACTAAAATACATAGTCCGCCCTCCAAACTTATGAACCCTGAGTTCGAGAAATAACTACTGTGCTTATACTGATCGCGATTGACGCCTCTTGAAAACCTTTTTGCACCTTACTTAGCGTGACTCGGTTAGCTGCAAAAACCCATTAACCGCTGCTCTGCTCTGTCGATGAATTCTTGCTGCAGAAGAATGAAGTGCCCGTTCACTTGATTTTAAGTCCGAAAAGGACCTCTTCTGTGTGTTGCACTTGGGCGCCTCTCATGCAACCTGCAGACCTGGATATCCCTATGCTGAAGGCAAGTAATGTTGCTAACATTAGGCTCCATGGGGGATAGATTCGTCCCTGGGATGCTCTAAGGAATCATTTTGCAGTTCCAGTGCATGGATGTTGGGCTATGGAGTCATTTACTAAGCCGAAAAGTAAAAATAAACAAAGAACCAAAAGGACAATATTTACAAATAAGGGAGCCAAGGAAGGATCAAACAAAACATTTCTTGAGAAATGCCCATTTACTGGGCTATTGAAAACTTCTTTACTCTCCAAATCCTGCAACCTGTATGTGTTATTTGAGAAAACTTCAGAGATCTTGAAGGGCCCAATCCACAGGGCTTCAAATTTGTCATGCTTGCCCTTATCTTTCTTAGGAGCATCCCATTTCAGTACTAGGTCTCCTATCTGGAACTCCTCCTTTTTGGCTTTCTTATCAAAAACCTGCTTGATCATCTGCTGATGGTCCTGAATTCTGATCATTACCTGCTCTCTGGCCTGCTTGACTTCTACCAGTTGATGAATTATTCTAATCATGTCATTGGGATCTTCCTGATAATCCTGGAAGAATTTCGCTACGGGAATGGCTAGCTGAGAAGGGAAGACAACTTCTGCCCCATAAACTAATTGGAAAGGGGAGATGCCTATAGATCTCTTTATGGTCACTTGATCGGCCCATAGAGAAAATTTCAATTTCGAATTCCAGGCCCTTTTGTTGTCCTTCAATAATCTTTTGATGATCCTTATCAGGCTTTTGTTGGAGGATTCTGCTAAACCATTGCCCTGGGGATAGTATGGGGTGGAGTGAATCAGTTTGATCCCGAATTTCTCACAAAACTTGACTAACGGCTCGACCTTGAAAGAGGATGCGTTATCAGTGACAATCTTTCTTGGGCATCCGAATCCTGTGATGAGGTCTTCCAGGAATCCAATAATTACCTTGTGGGAAGCACTCCTGGTGGGGATGGCTTCAATCCACTTAGTAAAGAAATATGTGGCAGTCAGAATCCATCTGTGTTGTCCACTGGAAGCAGGGTGGATTTCTCCAATAAAATCTAGCCCCCATTGCTGGAAAGGTCCCAAAACAACTACAGGATTTAAAGGCAGAGACTTGAGCTGTTGCTTTCTTGAAAATCTTTGGCATGGGATACAGGCTCTAACTCTCCTACATACGTCAGCAAACAAGGTGGGCCAGTAGTACCCAGCTCTGAGAATTTTGTGAGTTGTGGTCTTCCAGAAATGGTGCCCTCTGCATAGGCCGCCGTGAAACTCAACCATGATCTTGTCGGCCTCTTGTGGATTTATGCATTTTAAAAGCACCCCCAGGGGGTATTTCCAGTACAAAATTTGATCGACGAGGTATTATCTGACTGCTTTGAGCTTCATAGATCTTGCCTTGTTTCTTTGTAGGTCGTCTGGAGGCCGCAACTCCTGTAGAAAATATATGACATCCTTATACCAAGGACATCGAGCCAATAGGGGTTCTGTTCGAGGGTCTAAATTGGACAACTGATTCTGCTGGTTTCCTGGACATGCATTGATGAAATCTACCCCCAAAGCTTTGTAATTAGCTTCAGCCAATGGGTTGGCTAAGCCTTGACCTTTGATCAATTTGGTAGGCCTTATTTCCAAGTCAAATTCTAGGATCTTGGCTATCCATTTACTCCTCCTCCCGTCTATGTCGGGCTGTACAAGGATGTCCTTCACAGAGGCTGAAGGAACGTATGTAGTCACCTTTGAGTGCAAGACATAGACTCTGAAAGCTTTGAGAGCTTTCACTAAGGCATAGGCCTGTTTCTCCCTGATTTCATACCTGACCTCTGCATCTCTTAATGCCTTGTTGAAGAAGGTGATGGTTTGCTCTCGTCCTTCCTCATTTTTCTGCAACAAGACCGCCACTACTGTATCAAAAGAAGCGAAAGAGAAGATCAGGAAATATTTGGAATAGTCAGGGCTGATCAGCACGGGTGCCTCAGTCAATGCCCTCTTTATTTGGACAAAAGATTCCCTGGGTTCAGCGGTCCATTTCACTTCATTTCCCTTCCTGAGCATGGCTATGATGTGTTTCACCAGCTCGGAAAAATTTGAGACGAATCTCCTCAGAAAATTAATCTTCCCCAAAAAGGCCTGAACTTCCTTCTTAGATCTGGGAAGTGACAGGGTCTGAATTGCCTCTACCTTGCTAGGATCAATCCTCACTCCTTCTGCTAATACTATATGTCCTAACAACTTCCCTTCTTTCATAGCAAACAAAGATTTCTTGGGATTTAGGGAAAGGCCAAACCTCTGACACTTCGAAAAAAAATTTCTCAGGTGACAACAGTGCTCTTTGTCAGACCTGGAGAAGATTGTTATGTCATCTAGATAGATCACCACAAACTTATCTTTCTCCCCGATGAAGGCTATGTCCATGGCTCACTGAAATGTCTCTCCTGCATTCATCAACCCAAAAGGCATTTTGGCATACATGAATGTACCCCAAGGAGTGGTGAAGGCTGTTTTTTCTCTGTCCTCATGCATGACCGATATCTGATTATAGCCAGAAAAACCACCGATCATGGAAATCCTAGATGCACCAGTTACCCTCTGCAATATGTGTTCCATGTTGGGCAGGGGATAATTGTCTTTCTTTGAGCTCCTGTTCAGGTTCCTGAAATCGACACAAAGCCTGATTTCTCTGCTTTTCTTTCTTACCGGAACCAAATTGGCCACCCATTCAGAATATCTCAAGGGGACGATGATCCAGGCCTCTAACAACTTCTTCACTTCTTTCTCCATGACAGGCAGCAACATGGGATTTATCTGTCTTAGCTTCTGCCTAAATGGCTTAGCCTCTTCCTTCAGTGGGATCTTGTGTTCAATGATGGATGTATCATACGTCTTGAGGTATTTGTAGGTCCATGAAAACACATCAGAAAACTCTCTCAGCAACTCAGTATATTCGGCCCTCTGTTCTCTGGTCAAACTCCTTGACAACTTGAAAAACTTAGGCTCCTCTAGTGTGCCAATGTTGCACTCGGCTGTGTTAGCATCTTCATCTGCAACCCTGCCCTTTACTGCCACATCATTCCCATCGAACAATATTTCTAATGGGACTAGTCCCCTTGGAATGTGATTGCTAGGTAGTTGAATAATCTGGTGGTTAGCAATTTTATTTAAAAACACCTCAGGGTGGGGGTCACCTTCCAGGTCAGGATCCTGATCAATGTGCAATGCAGAAAATTCATCAACAGATTGGAGAATTTTTTTGATTTCTAGATCATCTTCGAATACCTTCCAATGCTTGACATTGTCCGGCACAGAGGGCCTATATTTTATCTCAACCTCGTATTTGGCCATAGACGGCTAAGGGACCTTGAACTGGCTAGCTGAAATAGCTAAAGAATCAGCCACATCATTATCCTCCCTTGGAATAAAAGAGATGTTGAAGGCTGAGAAGAAATTGTTAATCAGGTCCCATACCTCGTTCCTGTAACTTCTGAGCCGAGGATGCTTGGCCCGATAGATATTCCTGACTTGTTGGATTATCAACTCAGCATCTCCAAATATTGCTATCTCTTTAATTCCCATTTCCTTTGCAGCCCTCATACCCAGGACAAGCGCTTCATACTCTACCACATTGTTGGTAGCTTCAAATTACAGCTTGTATGACAGGGATATGGTCTCTTAAGAAGGTGACACAAAAACCACTCCCGCACCAGTGCCTTCCCTGAAGCAGGCTCCATCGAAAAACATTTTCCAGACAGAGATGGTTGGAGGGGGAATCGGGTAATTAAGACTGGGCTGCTTTTTGACTTGGAAAGGGTCTTCAAGAGCATCAGTGAGTTGCAATAAACTAGACCCCAAATCAGTGTCAAGTGCAAAGATAGGGTGATTGGTGGGGTTTGCTTCATCACTAACAATGTAGGCCAGTTGAGCTTCCCTATATAACCTCCTTTGTTCCCCTCCGAAGACTGGAATGGTGGCATACGTGAGATCCATCTGTAATGTTCCTCCAAGCTTTTTAATCCAAGATCTTCACAACAACATGCCAAACTTGGGGGGAACATCATCTACCACAATATCCATGACCACACTCTTCATGGGCAGATGAAACAAGGAAACCACCAGGTCTTTGATGACTCCCAGACACTGCACTCTCCTTGAATCGAAAGAGTACAAATCATGATAAGTTTTTCTCACCTCCAGTCCCAATTCTTCCATTACTATTTTGGGCATAAGGTTATGGGAAGCCCCTGAATCCATGAGGCAGTTATGCAACCTATCATGTATGTTCAGGGATGTGTAGAAAGGGGGGGATGAGTCATCTCTATCTTCTACCACGGGGCCTAGGACAACTGCTGGCTTTTCATCTTGGAGATTTATGGAGTCTGTGGGAAGACATGAGACCTCAGACTGTAAAAGATCAGAGAAGCGTTTCTTGAACCCTTCATGTTTGATCAATTCAGTCAGGGGCATAGGGATTCTGATCTTTTGAACTTCATGCTCGAAATTAAAAGAAGATGTGAGCTTTGGGATTTCTCTTATTTCGGGAACATGACTCTGGGCTATGGGAGAGAGGGGTCGAGTCTTCTTACCTCCGTGACTGTCTGCTACTTCATTAGTAGGTTTCTCTGTGCTAGTGAGCTGCTCAGGAACGTCAGGTGCTATAGTCCTTTTCTTGGACCTCAGATCATACCTGCCTTGGCTGCCACTAGCCTTGCCATCCTTGCTCAGCTCATTTAGCTGACTGTCCATGAGAGACTCTTCATATGCAGATTGAGTGAGATGAGGAAAAGGAGGAGTGTCTCTGAAGCAATGGATTTCAGGATCAAGCTCATCTGTTTCCTCTTCTTCCCCCTCGGTCACAAAATTGTTTTGAAAAGGGGCCTGAATCTTCTGGTCTTCTCTATCTCTTCCCCTCTCCCTTTACACAGTCGGGGAAGTAGTATTGTTTGGCCTCCTGAAACCTCCTTTGTTTTCGGCATTTTGAGGGCCCTTATATGCTTGCCTACCCTCCAACTTCATTCTCTCCATTTCTGCAGATAGAGACTTCACCATCTTGGTTAGTTCATCCACTTGAGGGTGGGGCACCGATGGGCCAGAATTTGAGGCTTTAGATATTCCCTTTATTTTGTCTGCATCAACCTTGTTCCTCAGTCTATCAGCTGCTAATACATTAGATTCCACCTCTATGGCCACATATTTCATTTGGGTTAAGGAGGTGGCTCTTCTTTCTCTCAATAACAGACAGAAATTGGGGCCAAATGCACTAGCATAAGAAATCTTGGCTGAGGCTTCTAAAGGATTTATCTCACTAGGCATTTTGTTATACATCTTATTGAATCTTTTGGAGAAGTCGGAGATAGACTCTCCATCCATCTTCTTCAAATACCTGAACTCTGTCATGTAATACATGAAATCCTTCCTATCGCCCCACTACCTCAGGAAAGAACTATCCAGGGCTTCGATCCCAGCAACAGATCCTGGGGGCAATCCTCTAAACCATTTCCTGACCTCACCATCCAGGCTCTAGACGAAGACTCTCATCCAGACATCTTCATTTTCAATGTTCAGGTTGTCTGCATAACTGTAGAAAGCAGCTAGATGCTCTTCAGCAGTTACATCCCCTTCCCCAGTGAACTTGGGCATGTACTTCAAGTAATCTCCAGTAGGGAGAGGATTCATAGGATGAGGTAGGATTAAGGGAGCATATCTGGCAGCGACTATGGCATCCATTCTATTTAGAGGGGGATTAGCACCAGCCATGGGGATATTCGGTGGGGGAGAACTTGGAGGAGAAGGAGTTCGTGAAGGGGTTACTGGGAATGAGTCTCGAAGTGGAGTGGGAAACAAGAGGGGATTTAAGGAGAAGGATAATGAGCTCAAGTCAGCAGGTGCTCCTCTTTGGACAGGAGTAGTAACAATAACAAGAGGAGGAGTAGTAAAGATAGGAGTGGGAAAATCTTCTGTAGTCCTGGGTCTACGCCAAGGTACAACTTCAGAGGAGAGGGGAGTGACAAGGATTTCTCCCTCCAATCCCAGACCAGGAGGGGAAAACTCAGTAGGAACACTCCCGAAATTTAGGAAACGGGAAACCTTCGAAGGAGGTCTATTAAGAAACTGAGGAGGAGAAAATGGAGTTCCTATAGAAGGAGATGGCAGATTACCTAGTTCGGCGGTGGAATTTTCTCCTTCAGAGGCCTTTCCTTTTCTGAGAACCACCTATGGATTAGTTTCAGGTGTAGCTAGAGGCAGTTGTGGATGAGACTGCGTGTGTCTGCCTCTGAAAGCCACAATTAACACGGTAGGTTCGCCATAGAGGAGTCGTCACAATGGAGTCGCCAGGTGCACATCAGTAATCTTTGAAGGCTCTGATACTTGATGCACCTTCAAAATCAAAAGCTCAATGTCGTTCAATCTCGGGGAAAATTTTCAACTTCGTCCCCGACAATGGCGCCATAAATGTTAGCATCAGAAGTCACCCCTGGATTGCAGCAAGAGCAGAGCTCGACGCCCATCAGTTTGCGTCACGATTTTCTTAATGGGGTGATCGATTGGAAGCCAACTCAACACGGTGTGGTTCTAACTCCGAAACTAGGCCAGGTAGGCATGGGCAGGTGAGGTCTTAATCAAAATTCAGACAGTAAGTTGTATTAAGGGTGAGTAGGGGGAAGACTTGTATCACAGAGGTGCAAAGGTCTATCGTAAACATCAGGTTTATAACAGGCTGTGGGAGAAGACATCTAAACACAAGATCTTCTTGCATTTAAATGCAAAACGCCGGAGAATACAATAATGCAACAATAAATCCTTTATCATAACATGATTGCAATAATTCACACGAATCAGTCGTTCATGAACTCTCTCAGCATAAGAAGAAAATTAGATGGAGTAAGAAATACTGTCTGTCATAAAACAAGAAATCTCACATATAGATGCATAACCAGAGAACTAGAGTGTGTTAAAACTTTACAATCGGGAGCTTCGCTCTACCATCGATAACTTCCAAAATGCAAAAACTGAGTACATATACTTGGGTAGATTTGCCCAACAGGGGCGCAGTCGCCCTCTAAGGCATAGCGTCTCTTCAATTGATCTTCGGGCAGAATTCTTTCGTCAGATGTCTCCTTAACTTCGCATGGCCTTTGCAGGGAGGTAACTGAAATATTAAAGGCCAAAATGGCTTGTGCAGACTTCTCTTTCTAATCGAGGACTTCAACATGGATTCTTTGGAAAAATCAGTACATAAAACTCCTTCGAGCAGACCGCTTGCCAGACCCTCCATACCTCGCACTTAATGGATGAAAGGAGGTTTCAACCACCCATTCTTGCCTTCATTTACTCCAAGTGGAAACCAGGAGTGAAATCGTATCCAATGGCACTTGGAAATCGCGAGGATCCTTTCGGCGACTGGACTTGATGCTTTCAACCCCTTTTAATTAGCTCTTTTATTTCCCAAGTGACCACGGACCGTGACCCTACTTTTATTCACATAGGGGATTTCGGCGTTCGCGAATAGGAAGGAGTTGATCCTTGCTTATCATAGTTGCGATGGGCGAAACACCGAGATGGCTCAATTGAGTGCCACGCATCCTTCAAATTTGATGATCCTAAACTCACCCAACGCTGTTGTGGGCCCCCAGTCCTGGATGCTCTCGTTACTTCACACATCGGGATATGAGGGAGCTGCTCTTTGCACTTCGAAACTGCGATGGGCGAAAAGGCGGGGAGCCTAATCGGGCACCAGGTGTCTGCTTCGAATCTGACGGTCCTAAATTCACCCGATGCTGCTGTGGGCCCCCGGTCCTGGATGCTCTCGTTACTTCGCGCATCGGGATATGAGGGAGCTGCTCTTTGCACTTCAAAACCGCAATGGGTGAAAAGGCGGGGAGCCTAATCGCACGCCAGGTGTCCGCTTCAAATGGATGGCTGAGACTGCCCCTTGATACTGTGGGCCCGTCATTAAAATTTATTTTCCTTTTGCGATTCGCGATTTCGTGGGTCAAAGACCCTTGGCTCCCTTTTCTAAACTCCCGATCCCCGAGATGGTGATACGGGTTGGGCCCCTTTTCTGGTCAGCGCTCTCTGCATGTAACCTTCGGCCAGAGCCCAAGCACTAATGCCTCTCGCAACTCATGGCTTCGTGAGCTGGAGTATTGAGCTTTGGCATTCTCCCCTCATGAAGTCCGGAGACGCGATGGTCAGCGAAGGTTGACCCCCTCTGGGCACTTTTAGTAACTCGCAACCTCGCGCAACTAAAAGACATAGTTCGCCCTCCAAACTTATGAACCCTGAGTTCGAGAAATAACTATTGCGTTTATACTGATCGTGATTGATGCCCCTTGAAAACCTTTTTGCGCCTTACTTAGCATGACTCAGTTAGCTGCAACAACCCATTAACCACTGCTTTGCTCTGTCGATGAATTCTTGCCGCAGAAGAATGAAGTGCCCGCTCGCTTGATTTTAAGTCCTAAAAGGACCTCTTTTGTGTGCTGCGCTTGGGTGACTCTCATGCAACCTACAGACCTGGATATCCCTATGTCGAAGGCAAGTAATGTTGCTAACAACAGGTTAGAATTTTGGCTCGCAAGCCACTGAAAGCACAAAACAGGGAAGAAAGGCACTATTTTTTCACAGATCCTAGTTTTGTTATTCTAAATTGCACAAGGATGATTTCTGAATGAAGATTATAATTAAGAGCATCAGATTTAATACTTTGTTCCAGTTTTGAAGGTGCCAACAAGGTTGAAATGATGAAGCTTCTTGTCTATTTTTGGCAAAAGAATGACATGTCTACCAAGGTGGAAATTTCGACTTCATCTAGCAGCTAATGAAGACTTGTGCAGATGTCGAAGACTATGAATATTATCAGGATAAAGTTTTGACCATTAAAATATGATCTATTCCTAGTTTATTGAAAACTATTTTGACTTTCAATCTTTAGTATATTTGATCCAGTTTTCTAGGATCTGGAAATATTTTGTAAAGTCTATAAAGCCAAGAACTTTAGATGAAGTAATGGTTCGAGTCTGGAGACTATACCATGCTAATATTGTACTAAGACCTTTCACATATAATACAGATCACAAGTTCCGTTCACTGTTTATGTCATATTATCATTTTCTCTCTTTTTCTGTGCTTGATTGAATATTGTTGTCTAAGTTTATCTAGTTGCAAATGACTGTCATCTCATTGGTCAACTCATAAACACTAATTTAATAAGTAATCTTTTCTATATTTATTCATCCCATCACACATCTGATTTGGTTGATAGATATAGACCTTCTTCACCAACCACTCAGTTACTCATCTGATTATACACTTTTGAAAGCATTGTCTCATCTGATTGTGTTACTAAGTGTCTTAAGTGTGAGCCAATAGTTTATGTGTCCCATTTGATCCAACTTACACAGAAAACCAAAACATATTTTAAGTTACCAGGCTTCTTCTACCTACAACCTTAGAAGGACTCTTGGAGTGATAACAACTACCACTAGGGTCCAGCCAAGTGAACCAGAAGAACCGAAGGAAGGTGAGGACCTTTTTCACTCGCAGATGTGGGTGAAGGGTACTCTTCTTCATTTGATTGTCGATAATGGAATCCAAAAGAACCTAATCTCAGCAAAGGTCATCAAGAGGTTGGACCTACTGAAAATACCACACCCGCAACCCTACACCATTGGGTGGCTCTACCAAGGGAGAGATCTCCACGTCAGCCAATAGTGTAGAATTCCCTACGACATCAAGCTCTTCAAGGATGAGGTATTGTGTGATATTTCCCCCATTGAAGTTTGTGATGTTCTTTTACGCCAACCCTACTTGTGGAAACATCATGTTGTATATGAGTGTAGACCTCGTAGTGTTATTATTACTTTGGGTGGACAATTGTATAGGATACTAGAGGTAGCTCCACCTACCTCCATCTCTTTGATCTCTACTAAGCAATTCAAGAAGGTTTTTTCCCAGACTAGAAAATTTGTCTTCTTCATGATTCACTCTCAAAGTGAACAGAAGGTCATCGCTACAACCATGGATTCCACACAAGGCCTCTCCATGTAGCAGAAGAAGGTAGAAAAGGTTGTGGAAGAATACATAGACATCTTCTCCTCACCCACCAGGGTACTGCTGCACTGTCAAGTCAAGCATTCAATCGATCTAACTCCTGATGAATCACTACCCAATGGGCCTGTATATCACTGTTGTCTGATGGAAAATGAGGAAATCAAGTGTCAGATCAAAGATTTTATTTAAAAGGGGCACATCCAACCCAACTCCTCACCCTGTGGAAGACCAATTGTACTCGTGTAGAAGAAATATGGGACCCGACGACTCTGTATTGACTACAGGGCCCTAAACAAAATTATAGTAAAAAATTGATACCCAATTCCCTGAATTGATGACCTTCTTGACCAACTCGAAGGGGGAAAGTACTTCAGTAAGATTGATTTGAAGTCTTGATACCACTAGGTCCCAATAGAATAGAGTGATGTATGGAAGACTAATTTCAAGTCCAAAGAAGGTCTTTTCGAATGGCTAGTCATGCCCTTTGGTTTAACAAATGCTCCAACAACTTTCATGAGGTTGATGGACGATATACTACGACCCTTCACCAATTATTTTGTGGTGGTATATCTAGATGACATCCTTATATTCAGCAAGAATTGGGAAGAACACTTGCATCATATTCAACAGGTCCTTCCCACTCTACGTCAACTCAAGCTATATGCTAACTTGGAAAAATTCTCCTTCGACATGAACAAGGTCCAATACCTAGGATACATTGTTGATGAGCATGGTGTGCATGTGGATCCAACCAAGATCCAGGTCATTTGAGACTGGCCAACACCGACCACACTGAATGAACTTCAAAGTTTCTTAGGGCTTGAAAATTTCTATCGCAGGTTCATGTTGGGATTCTCCCATATTGCATGGGCCCTCAGCCAAGTGACCAAGGGTGGTGTAAAATCAAATTTCATGTTGGGGAAGTCACAACAGAAAGCGTTCGATGATCTGAAACATCATTTGTGCTCAGCCCTAGTACTCTCCTTACCTGATTTGCAACAATATTTCAAGATTGAGACGAATGATTCAAACTATGTTGTGGGCGTAGTTCTCATTCAACACTATCATCTAGTGGCATATCATAGTGAGACACTATCATATGAAATTTGTAAGAACCCCACCTATGAAAAATAAATTTATTCCATGGTACAAGCATGTCGCCCATGGAATCATTACATTCTCAGGAAGGAGACAATCATCCACACTGATCACAAGCCTCTGCAGTTTATCCAGAGATAAGGAAAATTACATAATGATCACCATCAAAAGTGATCCACATACTTGCAGTAGTTCCATCTCAACATCAAATCTAAGACATGAAGCACAATCGTATCACTGACTACCTCAATCAATCTCTAGTTTCCGCCCTAACCACGGTGCTCCAATCATGTATTCATGAGGTCTTTGAGTGGCTTCAACTCTAAAAGAACAATCCTGACTTCCCCACCATGTACCAGCTGTTGGATACAAGAGTGACTATCACTAACTTTCACCTTTAGGAAAGATTGTTATGTCATTTAGTCCACCTCTGTGTTCATTCAAGCGAGCATGCAAAGTTGATTTGAGAATATCACTATAGTCAAATGGAAGGACATTTTGGCATTGAAAAAACTATGGCAGTACTACAAAAGAATTTCTATTGGCCGAAAATTTGACAGGATGTCAACAAAAATATCAAGTCTTGCACTACATGTGCCATTGCCAAACCAACAACTAAGAAGAAAGTCCTATACACCCCTATTCCTACTCCCAACAGGCCTTGGGAATCCATCTCGATGGACTATATTTCTAGCCTTCATTCAACCAAGCAAGGCAATAACTGTGTTTTTTTGGTTGTTAATCGATTTTCCAAGATGACCATTCTGATATCCTGCAAGAAGAGTATCATAGCGGAGGCCACTACCAAGATTTTCTTTGAATGAATGTGGATACATTTTGGGATACCATAGAACATCATCTCAAATTGAGACAGTCAATTTCTCAACACATTTTGGTCAAGCCTCTAGTCACTGTTGGACACCAAGTTCACCAAATCCACTTCCATCCACCCCAAAATTGATGGTTAGACAGAGGTCGTCAATCAAATGATCATTCATATCTTGCGCATATGAAATTACAATCATCCCCACACATGGAATGAGAGTCTTCCATATGTTCAACACAACTACAACATAGCTCTCCATAGCTTTTATGGCCACAACCCCTTTTAGGTGGGGCTGTGATTTCAACCATTGGGACACATTGATGTCGCACTACCTCTTATGACCACACATGAAGAATCTTCCCATGTTCATCCTGAGGCCAAAAAATCCACCAAGTTCATTTAACATATCCATCACATCCACCAACAGGTCCATGAAATTTTTCAGAAATCCAATGTTAAGTACAAGCAGAGCCATGCTCAACATCTAGTGCCACACAAGTTTCAGGTGGGAGACAATGTTTAGTTGCATTTGCAGAAAGAATTCCTTATAGGGCCCCATCAGAATATTTGTGCACTTTTATATGGACCTTAAAACATCACCAAGGCTATGGGTGACAATTCTTTTGAGCTAAGTATTCCCCCTTCCTTGGCCTACACCCGGGTTTTAATGTGGACCTCCTTTCGCCATACTTCCCACCATTATTGGACACATTAGATATCGTAGAGCAGTTCACACCGATAGATCTCAACCTTGATTGCATGGAACATGAAACCATTGATCATATTAGGGACACTCAAATTAAGGGCTCTCTCCAATAGAGGATCTAAATTTATCAGGTTGTCAAAGTAGGGCAGCTCCTACACCAAGGCAAGTGGCTCACCCGGGGCCAAGTTTACCATAAGTTTCCCCATCTGATGGGGATGCTTAACACAATTGAGACCATTGATTCCTAAGGGGGGAGGACTGATCCAAGTGGATATCAGTGGTCACCCATCTATTCCATTGTCTCAAAAAATAATTTCCATTTTGGCAGTCTTTCTACATTTTTTTGGGTGCCAAACTTTCAGGGCCATTTTCAGGCCCTAAACAACGGTTTTTGGGCTAGATAGTGCCTAACATGTTTCCATAGGAAGATTCTAGGGTGAATTGAATATGTACTCCTTGTTTATTCCTTTCCATCAATATATATATCACCCCAAACAAAGATTATATGCAAAAGTTACGCCCTCGTGAAGTTGACGTATCAACTACGCCCATCAGGGCCCACAAACCTTTTGGCGTTTCATCTCCCAAGGTTAGGGTTTTGGATTTTTATGGTTTTATCGTTTATGTTTTATGTTAAAAATTCCTTTGGATCCTCATTGTACTCATATTCTTGCGATTTAGCATAGACGTCACATCTCTTCTCAGAGATAAGCTGCCACCATTCAAGCAAGTTTGCTTCAGTCTGCATGTTCACAGTTTCAGCATATTCTCTTTATTAATATAAGTCAATATTTGTTGTATCTCTGTGTGTTTATTTTTTATACATTTGTATTTTGTTTCATTCCATTTATAAATACGGATCACCAAATGTTTTTTACAACTGAATTTTTTCATGTGTGTTGGTATGTGATAAAACAAGACGTTTAGGAAGTTGCCAAAGACTCAAGAAGATACCTCACAGTCCTTCCTACTTTAAATTCAACCTTCCTAATCCTAATCCCAAAAGAGGACAAGGTTGAATATCCTAGAAAATTTATACCTATATCCCTTTTTAATGTGATCTACAAAATCATCTCTAAAGTTATTGCCAACCCCCTGAAGTCACTCCTCCCTCTTATAATCTCTCAGGAACAATCATGTTTTTTGGAAGGCCGTCGGATCCTAGACAACATAATTATGTCTTAGGAGCATGTCCACTCTTTGAAATCATTCTGCAAGCATATATTGTTGATCAAATTGGACTTAGCCAAAGCTTATGATAGCCTTAGTTGGGACTATATTGCTACTATCCTTCAGGCCTTTGGGTTCTCCCCTCCCTAGATGAAATGGATAATCTCTTTGATTTCGACTGCTTTCTTTTCCATTCTAGTGAATGGATATCCCTTAGATACCTTCTCCTCCTCCTGAGGTATTCGTTAAGGAAACCCCCTCTCCCCTTTCATATTCATTATTTATGGCGGAAGGGTTAGGGAATTCTATTCAAGCAACAACGACTCAAGGTAAGTGGAAAGGTATCAATCTTCATGGGGATGAAAAAATAAAAACAAATCAACAATTTGTGAATGACACAATCCTAATAGCCACTCCTACTATCAAATAATCCTAGGAAATAAAAAAAAATCCTCACAAAATTATCGGAAGCCTCAAGATTGCAGATTAACCAAAGAAAATCTCAACTTCTCTTCTTCAACACTCCTCCTGTAGTGCAAGCCCACTTAGCAGAGACCCTAGGTTTCCCTTGTAGTATTATTCCATAAAAGTACCTAGTCATCCATTTGGCAGAAATATCCTTGAATAAATAAGTTTGGGATGACCTTATCTCCATTCTTCCAAAAAAAATGGACAATTGGGGCTTCAGATCCCTCAACTTGGTAGGGAGATTGATTCTTGTGAAATATTTTCTTTAGACCATCCCTCTCTCTATACATTCTCCATTATAGTGTCCCCTAAGTACATCCTCAAAGTGGTGAGAAATCTCCAAAGGTCCTTCCTATGGGGAGGAACTAAAGAAAAGAAAAAATGGGCTTTAGTTTCATGGAATTCTATCTGTAAGCCTAAATGGGCAGGAGGATTGGGACTCAGAGACCCTGAATTAATGACTAAAGTCCTCGGTGAAAATTTATGGTGGTGATGGATCACTAACCAACATTATCAGTGGGATCTTCTTTGGAGGGTGAAATATGCTAGAGGCGAAGAAGAGGGAAAAATTCATATGCAAAATGCCCCAAGTGGATCAAACATCTGGAATATGGCTTGGAAAAACAGATCCCTAATCCAACAAAAGTGTTTTTTGGAAATAAGGAATGGGTAGGAGGCCCTCTTTTGGGAGGATGCCTGACAACATGTGCTAAAGTTGTCATACCAAGTGCAACTCACCAGAATAAAAGAAGAAATGCTAAGCCAAGGGAAAACTCGAGTCGCCCATTACTGGGCCAAAGGAGAAAATCAACATAAGTGGTGCAACTAGATTCCTAAAGAAGGATGGAATGGCTTCCAGGACCAAGAGATGCTATCGTGATGCCAATAGGAAAATCTTAATCAGTGTAGACGAAGATAGACTCTGGTGGGCTTGGTCGACCAAGGGATCCTTCACAGTTAGAGAATCCTATATGCTTGCAATAGACGCCCAAAATATCCCCAAACAAAAGATTTGGAGAAGAATATGGGAGCATAACTTAACGCCTAAAGTCTCGATGTTCTTTTGGATGTTGGTTCAAAATAGGACACTTACTTGGGATAATCTCTATAAAAGAGGCTTTGTCGAATCCTCAAGATGCTCTCTTTGCCTCTCCTAGGAGGAAACTGTCGAGCATACTTTCAACTCTTGCCACTTTGTGTGTTATCTATGGAACCAAAGTGAAATCCTCTTTCGGAGAAGGGGTCGCATAAGTCATGCTATCTTGGCCTCCATAGAAGAGTGGCATGAATCTATTACTCATAACCCTATAGTCAATCGCATGTGGAAAATCCTCCCAGGATTCTTGCTATGGGAAACTTGGAAAGAGCGCAACAAAAGAAATTTTAGAAATGAGATGCAACATCATGGAGAAATATGGTCAAGAATAATCAAAGAATATGGAAAGGTTGGCCTGGGCGGTGTCTTCTAAAATGAGAGAGGATAAAACATCAGTACTTATGCAGGAAAGCTTGGCCACACCAACAAGAATGTAGTAGAACTCTCAACTCTGGAAGAGGGTCTCATTATAGCAAGGAAGAATTATTATAGAAAAATAATAGTGGAAGGCAACTCTCTCTTAATAGTTAATATGATCAAGAGGATTCAACAGAGGTCTTTGATCCCGAGAATAGCCTCCAGCTGGCGCCTCGAAGCTTCGTTGGAAAGAGTGGCAAAGCTAATTCAAATTATCCTCGCTATCATCCCCAACCATGTGAGGAGGACAACAAACAAGTTAGCAGACTAGCTAGATAACGAAGGGGTTAAGCTTAGCAATGACAAGTGGGAGAGGGTTCAGGATCTAAACAACAGGGACATAATGGTGACCAACTATCTAACAATATCTAGGAATGACTAGAATTACCTGTATGGGGTGTCAGGGATGAAAATCGATGGGCACCTAGACCCCAAGGCTGACAGGATGTTGAACCCATAGGAAATTAATGGTAGGGCTAGCTAGCAGGTAGGGAAGGTGCACGGCTTGGAGTAGTCAGCAAGTAAAAGGGTCAGAGGATTGAGACTTGACTTGGGTGGCAATATGGGAGGATATCTCATGAAATTTCATGGCCTTGAAACAATTGTCATCATTAATGACGAGAACAATAGTGGGTCCATAGGGTTGCAGGCACCTACAACGTCAGCTCACAAAATAAATGAAATGGAAGAAATAAATATTAACCCCAAGGCTCTACACAATTATATTCAGTTGCATTCACATGACACCGTACCCCAACAACATGCGAACGAGAGTCACCAACACTCTAGCCGTAAACCCAGTGATTAATGAAATTTATAGTGATGAAAGGCCACCCAGTGGAGGGAGCTAATTCCTTGGGCGAGATGGAAAAATTTATGCGATGTAATTTTTCTGCTAAGTCTGAAGTTATGATATTTCATAAGCAACACCATTAGAGGAGTGTAATGGAGAAGAATTGGGATATTCAGCTGGAAGGGCAGGGGGGGGCAGATACCCTCCCTTCGATTGTGCGTACTGAACGTAGAACGCGGTAGGGTTTCTAGGAAGAAATGGCGTTGAGGAAGGGGTACCCAAGAGGACATCATTGTGGAGGTCATTCACCTCTGGGGCCTTCATCCCACCATCCTGGTAACAAGACCCTGACATCAAGGATGCAACGTGAGGATTTTGATTCAGCTCACTCCTTCTATACATCCATTCCTCCTTGATTTCAATACCATTTGGACAAAGTGGGAAAAATCGTTCGTCAAGAGATAATTATGACCATGGAGCAGGAAGTTGTATTATCTACTATTCGGTGGATTTCAGACATGGGGACTACTTGGGAAAGGGAGACAAAGTATTGGAAGATAGTGGAGCTATATTGGCATATTAAATGCTCGTGGGTCAGATGCTTCAGACCAAGGAGGACGCATAAAACACAATGTAGTTATAGTTATATGGCCTCCACCTAATGATGCACGAAGTACTAACCTGCTTGCCCTAGTCAAGCATGGCGGTAACTGCCTCAGTCCCATGAAGAATGACAAATTTGGCCCCAGAGAAGACCTAACACCAGTCGGTGATGCCGCTAGTTCAATGAGTCCTAGTCAATTCCAATTTTTTTATGAATTATAAAAAAACTTCTAGGCCAAATTCCCAAAACACGCACTATATAGGGTGTTTTTTTTTGTTTTTCTAATTCCTAAGACTCTGTTTAAAATTTTTGGTCAAACAATTTGGATTGAGAAACTCTACTTGTGCTACCGATCTGGTTTCCCTATTGGCATGCCAACAACACATGCTTTTTGCTTGTATGATATTTTACTAGAGAAATAGAATTTTTGTCCGGTGTGCTTACAAAAAAAGAAAAATGATAATGAGCCGATGCAAAAAACGTTGATATGCAAGCCATTTGCTCGTAAATTATCATAGGGAAGATATTGAATCCAACGAAAGGAATTGGAGTCTTTTGGAAACTAACTATTGGGTTCCAAAGGGGACCCCTTGACCTTGACCTTTGTCAACCTCAACGATTAGAAACCAATTCTTCATGACACCTATCACTTTTTTCAAGTAGAGTTGTTGCAATTAACAACTCTAGTTCTGTTCGTTTGGTGAAAATGGATTTAATGCACTCAATTGAAAAATTTGTGTGGAGGGAAGACAAAGAGTTCATGCACCAAATGTTGGTAGGTTCCAATTCATCTATCATGCAAAGACATGGCACAATCGTGACAATCCAATGGTGGTTGGCCACATAATCTAGACTAGCAATGGACCACAAACTTCTAAGTCTAGCTATGATTTATTAAGCAATTCCATGGTAGATTGAACGAATGGAGATTCAACACTTTCTCAACACACATTGCTTGAGGTGGTGTTGCAATTTTCCAACTCCTACATTGTCTCTATCACTCCCTCCAAAGCCTCTTCCAATCTTGATCTCATATCTCATATCTATAACACCAATCGAATGTTAGAAGTGGAATCTCCTGATATTAATAACCTCCTTTGATGGACTTGGGTGCCTCTGGAAAACCTCCACCAATTCCCAAATCAACAATCTCTTTGTTACAACCCTCCATTCTTCCAAAGCACGATCAAAATCTAATTTGGACATAAACTCGAAGGGATTGCAAATATCTAGTCCTATGGTAGCTTTCTGATGCTCACCTCTTTTCTCCATCGCAAATACCACATGTAAAGTTTTTACAAGGAAGAAATTGATTCATAGCATGGAATTGTTTTCCTGTCAAATTGTAGTGCAAGACTTCAATTTTCAAATGAAATATTATGAATTGAACACACTCTTGTACTTGCATTGTCGTTGCAGATATTTCCCTCAAACCAATGTAATCTACCTCTACACATACATAGAGGTTTCAAAGAAGATTGGCTACATGAATACCTTTTATTGGGTTGTCCAACATGGAGACCATGTTTGTGATCAAATCTAGGTGATTGCACACCCTAATGCTCATCATTTTTGGCACTTGTGTTTATTTTCGAGTAAAAGCAAAGGCAAGGCTTCTCTTTCCTTCATGACGAGTTCCCTCATTTCATCATTGTTGTTAATCCTCTCCATGAAAAGTGTAGATTAGAAAAGATTATGCAAAACTCCATCAATACTATCACTGCTTTCTTAGATCTCGTCGTCCAGTGCAAGGCTCGTCAACATGTCGATAGCTACAAATTCAGACCATGCATTGATGTCTCTCTATATTGAAGAATATGAGAACTTATCCCAACACTACCTTAGATGGGTTTCAATCTAATTACTATCGTACAACAAAGATGCTATAAAGTCTATAACGATGAACATCAATTGATTGCAATTATGTTTTTTCTTAACCAATTTGGAGATTATATTTTCAACTTCCCTTTAAATCCCCTACTAGTGATAGTTCTTTCAATTCAACATCTCCATCAACCTATCCACCCCATCTCTCATCGTTGTGATTAACCTCAAAATATCTTCTCCCAAACCGATTACTATTTGCAAGCATAAACAATACTCACATCATTGTTGGATTTTAATGATATCACCTTATTCCTTCCATTCCTTTTATTTGAATAAAATATTATTAAATATATTAATAATATAAAGTAAATATTAATCTAGAACATTCCATCGCATATATACGTATACTTTGATGAAAACCAAAATTAAAAACACCTAATGAGTTAATGAGTTAATCGTTGAATAAATTTGATTGGAAAAGAAAAGGTTTATATTTATGGTTAAATTCCCATTAATTTAACTACCTTTAATGCACTAAACATACTATCAAAATATAATAATAAAATATAATATTAAATAATGATAATATTTTAAAATGATGAGAAAAAGTGTTTATGCCATAGGGTCAAAGTCAAGTGACAAATATCAAAATATTAAATATGTTAGGACAAATCTTCAAGCTTTTGGCTAAGGTGGGTTTTTATAGTTTCCATGTCACAGTTATAAATGCCATCATTGAGGAAGGCCTTAATATAATGGAGGCTACCATTGGCCTTGATTACATCGACCACCACCGCCCACACCCACAACCACGACCATGGTCGTAACTCCACCCATGCCCGTAGCTTGCACAAACTCCTTCATTGCTCTGTTACCATGTGCCTGTACGTGTAAATTTGTTTAACATAGATATGGTGTGAGAAAGGAATTTTTGGTCCAATGAGCAGTACAGTTTTCGACATGTCCTACTGTTGTTTACATGCTCTCTATAAATTTAGTGATATTTCTTTTGACATGTCCTACTGTTGTTTCCGTGCTCTCTATATATTTCTTTTGACTAAATAATATATATATATATATATATATATATATATATATATATATATATATATATATATATATATATATATATATATATTTAAATTAACTCATTTTAAAATATAAAAAAAAGTTTACAATTATAATTTTTTTTATAAAATCTAAATTAAAATAAATCTTTACTAATTACGCCCAAAGGCGTATACCTATTGACAATGGGCAGATTTAATAGAGGTTTAGTGTTTAATAAGTTTTCTATGGACAGGATTAAATATGGCTGGAATATTCTTAGTAGTCACACAAAATAAATGGCTGTGATTTCAATCATTAACTTCCT
>ML782241.1:1550402-1569268 GCA_009831015.1 Picea engelmannii
GGCAACAAAAGTTACACTTCAAATCAGAAACTACTATGATGGTTTTAAATGAGTTGTTTATTCAAGATGCATTTGATATGTTCATGTCTTAGGAGGACGATAATAGGTTTCATCTCTATCCTCCTCCCCTATGTATTGTTACAAACCTTTTGTTTAAGTTCTCACCTGTCTCTTCCATTAACCCCCTACATGCCCATCCACCATCTTGTCATCTCCTTCAATGTCGTTAATGTTTTGTTACTCTTCTACTAATTTATATGTACTTTTTGTGATTCAACCATGCACCGATGTTTTGCAAAGGCCCCTAACAACTAACAATTATCCTCTATAGTCTTACAATGGCTATCAATTGGGATTCCATTGCCACAAACAACAAACTCATAAATGGTGTATCCTACCGATGAACGTTTCAATTACCTTCTAATTAACTTAGTAAGCAAATGAAGAGTTGTGCATTTAATTATCAATCTGGGGTTCATATGGAACTTGTGAATTGTCATGCACAATCTATGCAAGAGTAATGATAATTTAGCCAAGGCATTGTAGCACTTTTAATGTCACAGATTCAAGATTCAAAATATTGAATTAAGTCACTAAACTATGTTATGGCCTAAGTTTCTCTTGAAGGAATTAAAGCACACTTGCAGGGATTGGAATCACATTTACAGAAATTGAAATTACACTTGCGAGAATTGAAATCACACTTGTTGAAATTGAAAGAGCACTTGCGAGAGCTGAAATCACACTTGCCAAAATTAAAATCACACTTTGTTGAAATTGAAATCACACTTGTGGAATTTAAAGCATACTTGCAAGAATTGAAACTATGCTAGGATCTATTGGTGACTTTCTTGAGTATAATGATAATATTGTGTTGTTGCAACAGTTTAAGTGTTTGTTCATTCATTATCGATTCCAATTTATTGCAGATTACAACTATTAGAAGACAAACAAAAGAGAGTGCAGTTGGAAGCAGAGTTGCAACAATGTGAGTGTTGAGCTCCCGTTTTGTCACTCACGAGACACCTATCTTAGCCAGCAATACCCTATTTTTTCATTTAAAACTAGCCAAGTGTAATATATTTTCATCTTTGGCAAGCCTAAGACCCTTAACAAGTGTTATGAGGTAAAAATTGTTTTATTTTCTTATTTTTCTAAGTTCTTAATGGATTAACAAGGGTTTTCAGGCTATCCATTTTACCAATGATAAATGTCATGCTCACCTTTTTACTGTTATAGTTATTCCCACACCATTGCAGATATTCCCATACCAACACAATTATTCTGGTACCCGAGTCTGCATCTCCAACTACTTGTGCATGCCCAAATCAAATTCGATCACTTGGGTATTGTAGATATGAATGCCAATATGGATGTTGACCTATCCTTTCATGCCCAATTATCCCTTGTCAATATCGAATTTCGAGTCAACCGTTGAGAAAACTCTTCAGTGCAGAATGAGATTAGGGTCCAGACTCGTGAATAACAATAATATCAAGTTCGATTGGGTTGTTTTCCTAAGTTTGTACTTATGGTTAAAGGAGATCGAGATTAGTTTGATCTCCCAACTTTGTAACTATTTCCCCCCCTGGTTCCATGAGAACGAGGGAGGTCGATGTAACCCTATACAGACTCAAATCTTGATATATAGGTTTTCATACTCTATAGAGAGATTATATGGAGATATTATGTTGTTGTAATATTGAATATGCTTGGTACCTTTTGTGATACATTTTTGAACATTATACTTTGTAATGGAAGTACTGTAAGTTTTATATCTATTTCCTTTTAATACAAATTCGGGTTTTGTTTATGGTATTTCTGCACTTGTGAGTTTTTGAGTTTCATTTTGGGCTCAGTACCTGGGAAGGAAAGGGCCCACCTCTCCTGGTATTGTGGGTTAACTGTACAATACCTAATCTTGATTTGCTTCAGTTTTTTTGTATCAATGAATTAGTGTTGATTGATTTGTGTGTATGTGATCTCATCTGTAGATTTAGATTTACTTTTACAACGATGTAATATAGAAATCTCATACAAGCACACATATTGTATGATTATTGTTTGAAGTTCCTTTGTATTTCCACATGCACTCTTAATATTTAATATAAGATTGTCAATGCTTGGTTTGAAGTGAGTCTTGCTCAAATTCCCACAGGACGATTTTACACAGACAACTAATAGTGTCATAGTTGTTTGTTGTTACTCTATATTTTTCCAGTAAAAGACTTAATCTTTGTCTCTTTTCTTCAGAATAGAACACTCCAATAAATATTGTGATAGTTCATTTGTTACAAAGTTGGAAACCTTGGATGATATAACCATAGCACATTATCCAGCATTCGAATGTGGAGTCTAGTTTGATAACATTTGTTTTAAGTATCTGAAAGAAATAAAGAGATAAAATAAAAGATTTATGATGACCTTGTTCAAGGTTATAATTGCACAAGGAATATAACTTTAAATACTGAGTCATTTCATAAACTTATTGAGTTGTCAACATTGAATGATCATTGAGGACTTTAACTTGAACTCCAGTGAAATCTAATTCTAGTTTTGTGGTATGAAGAGCATAACCCTCAAGGCTAATAACAAAGTTTTTTGTTGTTTATGATTTCATATTTTGATAAGTGATTGCATGGTCTCTGGAGACATTCTCATAAAGGTTAAGGTTTCTTCTCAAGGGACAAGATCTTAAGTTTGTTTTTGTACTACTTGAATATTTATATTTCCTGTAGAAATAGTCATTAGGTTTTCCAGGTAAATAGGTTTCCTTTGACAAAACAATGATAAGATCTCTTCTATTTCTTCACACACTATTGAAAGTGACAAGATTAGTGACAAGACTTATATAGATTCATTACTTTACACTTAAGCACTTTGGCTGGATGTAAGAATGCAGTGGTACCAAATGAGTCTGTCATGTTTGATGTGAAGATAAGTTTATGAGATTTAAAATAGTTCAGATTTCTAGAGTTTCCCTGAAGACTGGTTAGTTCTATTTTCAGTGAGTAACACAACTATATGAGGGTTTGATCAGTCTCATCAAGTTCACTGATTTGGACACTTGTCTAAATAATTTCCATGTATTTGGTTTCTTGCATTTTCCACTGTAAGTATTAGACAATAATAACATCTCTTTTCATTCCTAGAAGTTGTTGGTAAAGATAGGACAAATCCTTATTTTTTGCATGCATAGACTATGATCTAGACATGATAACAGATTGAGCTATGGTCTTATGTCCAGGATTTATATTAGTTGTGAAGATTGTGTGATGATTGTTTGATATTCATTTTGCTGGATTGCTTTTCTGTTTTGATGAATGGTTTGTAGGTTAAGTAGTTTTGTTGTCCTCTGAGAAGATAGGTTATATATACTTTTATCTTTTACCTGCATATATTATACTTACAACTCATCAGTCTATGAACCTGGTTGACATTAAAAGGGGTTTCTTATGACAATTAAATGACCCAACATTTTTTGCACCATTGTCGGGGAGTTGTTAAAGGGTAAATGGTAAGAGGTTAGTTCTTTGATTTTAGTTTTTTTTTGACTCTCAATCACTTTTTAGCATGGTGGCAGAAGGACAATAAGACAGGAGCTAAGAACCTATATGACCACTATTGTGCATTCTTCCAAACCCTACCTCTCACGTGGTTGACTAATGGTTAGGCATAGAGATAGTAAAAGTAAGTTTATTAAGTCATCAAGTGAAGTTCCAAAAAAATTGTTTGGTAGCAATAAAACCCCCCAACTAATCTAGTTGATATATATGCAGGTATAAAATGAATAGGGGAAGGTTCTACACAAAAATTAAGTTCTGAACTGATTACACATCAATCTGAAGTCACTATGGAACATGTACAGGAAAGTCGAGAAGCATCTAAGAGTCAAGAGTCTAAAAACATCTAGAGTAGTGGGGAAATTCCCAAGGTTGATCCAACATTAGAGCAAACAGTTAATCCTGAGCGCATTATAGATCTCTTTGGATTCCCACTAAACGTGGTTGTATCTCATATTGAGTCCCCCACTATTGAAGGGGAAATTGAGAAAGATATCAGGGATCATTTCAATACTTATCATAATCCAGTTGTTGAGCCAACTTTACCACCAAGGTTGGAAGGGTTTGGGCTATTTGGCAGCATGGAATATGAGGAGAGGAGGGATGTCAAAGTAGAAGGAGAGAACACCTTTGGATTCCCTATTCTTGACTTGGCACCAAACATGGCTATGAAAAATATTCCTCCATCAGTCTTACCAAATTTCTGAGGTATGGCTACTGAAGATCTGGATGCTTTCCTATTTGAATTTGATATTTTGTGTAGAAGCTATAACTATACAAATGAAGCTCAAAAAATAAAATTGTTCCCAACAACATTGAAATATTTGGCGCTGAGGTGGTTTATGGGTCTTGGAGAATTCTCCATTCGATCTTGGGATGACATGAAAACCGCTTTCCTTAAGAAGAACCAAGACTATTGCAGAACCATGGATTCATGTAAGGATATTTTTAAAAGAAGCAACAAGCTGAGGAGATCCTGGAGGACTTTGTTGACAAATTTCTATATGCCCTTAAAAAGACTAAACCAACACTCAGTGATGATACAACCAAGACTATTTTTCTAAGATCCATATTAGAAGAATATATTGAATTTGATGGGTTCTGGTGATATATCTCTTTTACCATTTGTTGATATTTGTAATTTATGCATGAAATATTCAAAGAGAAAAGCCAACACAGCTAAAGGGGTAAGAGATACATTGTCTAGGGCAACTAAATACGCTGAAGGTGGGGTTACAAGGGTGGAGTTAGGGAATTTGCTAGAATATTTCAAAACAAAAATCCTTGGAATTATAAGCTCACAATTAGATACAATAAAAATTAAAGAGAAGCAAGAAGAATAAATTGCATATCTAACTATTTTCTATCATAAATGCAGGAAAAGAAACCCTCTAAGCGAATGTCCACTAGACAATGTGAAGATTTGTGCCATTTGTGTTGAAGATCATGACATAGAAAGTTTCCCCTCACTACCGGGACTGAAGGCCATTTACAAAGGAGTAAATGAGACATTGAATCTTCTTTTCAAGTTGTCCCAAAGAGACCATGGAAACCAAGTATGCAAGGTATGTCACAAGATCCTCCTTTACAGTTTTTTCCTTCTTACAATTCATAGCAATGGAACACTTCAACATAGTGGCAACAAAATCAGTCCTAGAAACCCACATGGCCATGACAGTATATCCAAAATCATCCTTGGCAGCAAGGTTGGAAAGGAAACACTTATGGAAATCTTCCTATTCTCGTACCTTATCAGGTTTACTCACAGTATCCACAATATTCCTCACCCATTCCATAGTCCTACCCTCCTATGTGAACACAAAATAGTTTACCTCAACCTACTATTCCACAACTACCATAGCTGACTGCAAATCCAAACCCCTCTAGTCCCCAATCCTAACAACCATCCAGCTCATCATCCTTTGAATGTTGAGCTCCCAACCTTTCCAACATACATGGTTACTCCAATACCAATACAAAGCATCCACCTAAGGTCAAGAAAGGTCTTAAAACCAAAAGATTCTACTTCTGTCATTAAGGAGGAAAGGGAAGAGGAGGAAACTCTTGACCATAAAAACAATGATGACCAGCCTGAGGAAGTAGTCATTCCCATTAGACAGACGCCTTCCACTTCACAATTGCAACAAGCTTGGGAAATAAAGCCTCAAAGTTCCACTTCATGTATACAACAATCATAAGTACCAAAAATTCCTCTCTATCCAAAAATATTAGCTATAGAAAAACCTGTTGCCCAACCAGAATTTGATCTAGAAGCAGAATTGAGAAATGTGTGTTTCAAAATCCCCCTGTTGCAATCTATGAAGGTGTCCCCATCTATGCTAAAACCATCAGGGATTTATGCCTTAAAAAACCAGGAATAAAACAAAAGATGCCCTCATCATCCAAGTAGTGGGACAACTAGTTTATTTGATGTTTGAAAACACTGATGGAAAAATATGTAGATCCAAGTAACCCGACAATCACTGTCTTTATCAACAATGTTCCTTAGCTAACACCCTCATTTATCTAGGGGCTTCCATTAACATTATGACTATCCCAACCATTGAAAAATTACAATTGGAAAATCTCTGACTCACTCCCACTGTTCTAGAACTTGTTGACAAATATAGGGTCAAGCCCACATGAGTCTTGAGTGATATCATAGTAACCTTGGATTCATGGGAGTATCGCTTGGATTTCTTGGTAATCCAACCCAAGAGCACCATGGTTTGTCACCCAATGATCCTTGGGAAGCCATGGTTAGCCATGAATGATGCTTTTATCAGCTACAAGGTTGAAGAGATGACCATATCAAATGGGGTATCCATGAAGAAATTGATCCTTTACCCACCAACCAGACCTGTAATAAAAGAATCCCCACATGTGCAAGATTCTTGTGAAAATGAAGGGATTGTATGTCTTCTTTTAACTATCGAACAATCTAGAGGGATAAAAGGAGAGATAGAGGATGAATTTTTAGATTTATTTATTTATGTAAAGGATTGTACTCAATTTCCTAAAGTATCCCATACATATAATCACATTTTTCATATAGATTTTCAAGAAATTTTTAACCTTGCAAGCACCACATCTTTTCCTGTATCAGCCATCAAGGAAAGTTCTGACCCTTATAGTGTCCCCATTGAGATAATCCTAGGAAAATTTCTAAATATTAATTCTCAATTTTACCAAGATAAAAAAAGAACATGTAATTAAAGTAATACAATAGAAATCAAGCACATTCTCATGGGACTATACCGACATGCACGACATTCCTTATGAACCTTGAATACATCATATTTATACTCCGAAGAAATTTAAAATAGTTCATATTTTTGGAGTTTCCCTAAAGACTGGTTAGTTCTATTTTCAGTGAGTAACACAACTATATGAGGGTTTGATTAGTCTCATCAAGTTCACTGATTTGGACACTTGTCTAAATAATTTCCATTTTTTTGGTTTCTTTCATTTTCCACTGTAAGTATTAGACAATAATAACATCTCTTTTCATTCCTAGAAGTTGTTGGTAAAGATATGACAAATCCTTATTTTTTGCATGCATAGACTATGATCTAGACATGATCACAAATTGAGCTATGGTCTTCTGTCCAGGGTTTATATCAGTTGTGAAGATTGTGTGATGATTGTTTGATATTCATCTTGCTAGATTGCTTTTATGTTTTGATGAATGGTTTGTAGGTTAAGTAGTTTCATTGTCCTCTAAGAAGATAGGTTAGATATACTTTTATCTTTTACCTACATATATTGTACTTACAACTCATCAGTTTATGAACCTGGTTGACAATAAAAGGGGTTTTTTATGACAATTAAATGACCCAACATTTTTGGCACCATTTTCGGGGAGGTGTTAAAGGGTAAATGGTAAGAGGTTAGTTCTTTGATTTTTTTTTTTTTTTTACTCTCAATCACTTTTTAGCATGGTGGAAGAAGGACAATAAGATGGGAGGTAAGAACCTACATGACCACTATTGTGAGTTCTTCCAAACCCTACCTCGCATGTGGTTGACTAATGGTTATGCCTAGAGATAGTAAAAGTAGGTTTATTAATTCATCAAGTGAAGTTCCAAAAAAATTCTTTGGTAGCAATAAAACCCCCCAACTAATCCAGATGATATATATACATGTAGAAAATGAATAGGGGAAGTTTCTACACAAAAATTAAGTTGTGAACTGATTACACCTCAATCTGAAGTCACTATGGAACATGTATAGGAAATTCGAGAAGCATCTAAAAGTCAAGAGTCTAAAAACATCTAGAGTAGTGGGGAAATTGACAAGGTTGATCCAACATTAGAGCAAACAGTTAATCCTACGCACATTACAGATCTCTTTGGATTCCCACTAAACGTGGTTGTATCTCATATTGAGTCCCCCACTATTGAAGAGGCAATTGAGAAAGATATCAGGGATCATTTCAATACTTATCATAATCCAGTTGTTAAGCTAACTTTATCACCAAGGTTGGAAGGGTTTGGGCTATTTGGCAGTATGGAATATGAGGAGAGGATGGATTTCAAAGTAGAAGGAGAGGACACCTTTGGATTCCCTATTCTTGACTTGGCACAAAACGTGGCTATGAAAAACATTCCTCCACCAGTATTACCAAATTTATGAGGTATGGCTACTGAAGATCTGGACGCTTTCCTATTTGAATTTGATATTTTGTGTAGAAGCTATAACTATACAAATGATGTTCAAAAAATAAAATTGTTCCCAACAACATTGAAATATTCTGCGCTGAGGTGGTTTATGGGTCTTGGAGAATTCTCCATTTGGTCTTGGGATGACATGAAAACCGCTTTCCTTAAGAAGAACCAAGACTATTGCAGAACCAGGGATTCACATAATTATATTTTTAAAAGCAGCAGCAAGATGAGAAGATCCTGGAGGATTTTGTTGACAGATTTCTATATGTCCTTAAAAAGACTAAACCAGGAACACTCAGTGATGATACAACCAAGACTGTTTTTCTAAGATCTGTATTAGAAGAATATATAGATGTATTGAATTTGATGGGTTCTTGTGATATATTTTTTTTACCATTTTCCGATATTTGCAATTTATGCAGGAAATATTCAAGTATTAGAGCCAACACAGCTAAAGGGGTAAGGGACACATTGTCTAGGGAAACTAAATCTGTTGAAGGTGGGGTTGCAAGGGTGGATTTAGGGAATTTGTTAGAAGATTTCAAAACATAAATCCTTGGAACTATAAGCTCACAATTAGATACAATAAAAATTAAAGAGAAGCAAGAAGAAGAAAGTGTATATCTAACTATTTTCTATCATAAATGCAGGAAAAGGAACCCTCTAAGAGAATTTCCACTAGACAATGTGCAGATTTGTGCCATTTGTATTGAAGATCATGACACAGAAAGTTTCCCCTCACTACCAGGATTGAAGGCCATTTACAAAGGAGTAAATAAGACATTGAATCTTCTTTTCAAGCTATCCCAAAGAGACCACGGAAACCACGTATGCAAGGTATGTCACAAGATCCTCCTTTACAATTTTTTCCTTCTTACAATTCACATCAATGGAACACTTCAATACAATGGCAACAAAATCAGTCCTAGAAACCTACATGGCCACGACAATATAACCAAAATCATCCTTGGCAATAAGGCCGGAAAGGAAACACTTATGGAAATATTCCTATTCTCGTACCTTATCAGTTTTACTCATAGTATCCACAATATTCCTCACCCATTCCATAGTCCTACCCTCTTATGTGAACACAAAATAGTTTACCTCAACCTACTATTCCACAACTACCATAGCGGACTGCAAATCCAAACCTCCTTAGACCAACACAGTTTCCTGCATAGCCAGTCCCCAATCCTAACAACCATCCAACTCATCATGCTTTGAATGTTGATCTTCCAATATTTCCAGCATACATGGTTACTCCAATACCATTACAAAGCATCCACCTAAGGTCAAGAAAGGTCTTACAACCAAAAGATTCTACTTTCGTCATTAAGGAGGAAAGGGAAGAGGAGGAAACTCTTGACCATAAAAACAATGATGACCAGCCTGAGGAATTAGTCATTCCCATTACACAGACACCTTCCACTTCACAGCTGCAACAACTTCGGGAAATAAAGCCTCAAAGTTACACCTCATGTATACAACAATCATAAGTACCAAAAATTCCTCTCTATCCGAAAATATTAGCTATAGAAAAACCTACTACCCAACCAGAATTTGATCTAGAAGCATAATTGAGAAATGTTTGTTTCAAAATACCCTTGTTGCAAGATATGAAGGTGTCCCCATCTATGCTAAAACCATCAGGGATTTAAGCATTAAAAAACCATGAAGTAAACAAAATATCCCCTCATCATCCAAGTAGTGGGACAACTAGTTGATTTGATGTTGGAAAAGACTAATGGAAAAATATGTATATCCAGGTAACCCAACAATCACTGTCTTTATCAAAAATGTTCCTTAGCTAACACCCTCATTGATCTAGGGGCTTCCATTAACATTATGACTATCCCAACCATTGAAAAATTACAATTGGAAAATCTCTGACTCACTCCCATTGTTCTAGAACTTGCTAACAAATATAGGGTCAAGCCCACATGATTCTTGAATGATATCATAGTAACCTTGGATTCATGGGAGTATCCCTTGGATTTCTTGGTAATCCAACTCAATACCACCTTGGATTCATGGGAGTATCCCTTGTATTTCTTGGTAATCCAACCCAAGACCACCATGGATTGTCACCCAATGATCCTTGGGAGGCCATGGTTAGCCACGAATGATGCTTTTATCGGCTGCAAGGTTGGAGAGATGACCATATCAAATGGGGTATCCATGAAGAAATTGATCCTTTACCCACCAGCCAGACCTGTAATAAAAGAATCCCCACAGGTGCAAGATCCTTGTGAAAATGAAGAGATTGTACGCCCTCTTTTAACTATCAAACAATCTAGAGGGATAAAAGGACAGATAGAGGATGAATTTTTAGATTTATTTATTTCTGCAAATGATTGTACTCAATTTCCTAAAGTATCCCATACATATAATCACATTTTTCATATAGATTTTCAAGAAAATTTTAACCCTTCAAGCACCACATCTTTTCTTGTATCGGCCATCAAGGAAAGTTTTGACCCTTATAGTGTCCCCATTGAGATAATCCTAGGAAGATTTCTAAATATTAATTCTCAAATGAACCAAGATAAAAAAGAATAGGTAATTAAAGTAATACAATAGCAATCAAGCACATTCTCATGGGACTATACCGACATGCATGGCATTCCTCCTGAAACTTGAATACATCATATTTATACTTAGGAGAATGTTTGACCTGTCCGATAACCTCAAGGTCGTATAAACCCTGCTCTGAAAGACATTGTGAAGGAAGAGTTATAAAAACTATTGAACGACAACTTCATATACCCCATCTTAGATAGAAAGTGGATTTTGCCACTTTTCATCGTGCCCAAAAATAATGGTAAGTGGAGAATATGCATTGAATTTAGTGATCTTAATAAAGCAACTCTGAGAGATTATTTCCCATTACCTTTTATTGATTAGGTATTGGGTAAATTATCTGGTAAACAATATTTTTCCTTCTTAGATGGTTTTAGTGGGTATAATCAAATACAAATTGCATTGGAAGACCAGGAAAACACCAGATTCACTTGCCCATGGGGGACCTTTTCTTATAGGGGGTTTCCATTTTGTCTATGTAATTCCCTTGCTACATTTCAAAGGGCAGTGTTAAGCATTTTTCAGATCTAATCGATGAATGTGTGGAAGTTTATATGGATGAATTTTTTGTTTATGGTGATACCTTTAATGAGGCTCTTGATAATTTAGAAAAAGTTTTGATTAGATGTCGAGAAAATTACCTTGTTTTGAGTAATTGAAAATGTAGGATGTTTTCAGGGAAGGCATTGTTCTTGTCCACCATATTTCTAACGCAGGGATTAAGGTAGACCCTGCTAAAGTCAAAGTCATCATGGATCTTCTAGTACCATGGTCGCGAAAGGAGGTACGAATTTTTTTTGGGGGCATGCCGGTTATTATAAGAGATTTATTGCAAATTTTACGAAGATTGCAGCACCTATGTTTAGATTACTTGCTAAAGACATTGATTTTGTATGGGACTCACAATGCCAATATGTCTTTGAGGACCTGAAAGAAAGACTTTCCACCGCACTAGTCCTTGGGCCTAACTGGTCTCTCCCCTTTCATATTAGCGCAGATGCGTCAGAAACATCCCTTGGGGTTGTTTTAGGAAAAAAAGAAGATCGTTCATCCTATTATATTTATTTCATAATAAAAAATGTGTCACCAATCGAGTTTAACTATACCATTACTGAAAAGGAATTGTTAGTCATTGTACATTCCATTAACAAATTTAGACATTATATCACTGGCTACGAAGTCTTTGTTCACACATACCACTCTGCCATCAAATTCCTAATGAATAAAACCATTACCAATGGAAGAATTACCAGATGGTTATTACTACCACAAGATTTTAACATCACCATAGTAGATAGGCCTGGGACGAAAATCTCACCGTAGATTTCCTCTCCAAAATTTAGAATGGAGGTGAAAATGACCCTGTAGATGATAGTTTTCCTTATGAGAATTTATTCACTATTTTTGATAACTCTCCATGGTTTGTAGACATATCCAATTATTTATCCATGGGAAAGTTTCCTCGGCATCTCTCTTCAAGAGAAAAGAAATAAATCATCAAAAAGAGTGCCACCTATTCACGAGGAAGATCTCTTATGTATTGCCCCAGATATGATCATCAGAAGGTGTGTACGGGATGATGAGACATACAATATTTTGAAATCTTTCCATGATGGAACCTATGGGGGCCATTTTTCTAACAAGAGAACTACCTACAAGGTGCTCCATCAAGGATACTATTGGCCAACACTTTTCAAGGATGCCAGAAAGTATGTAAGTGTCTTCGAAAACTGTCAAAGAATGGGTAAGTCAGTATGAGCCGACAAGATTCCCTTACAAACCCAAGTGATTATTGAACCTTTTGAGAGATGGGCCTTGGATTTCATAGGACCAGTCTCCCCCTCATTGCAGAAGAAAAGGTATATTTTGGTTTTCACTGATTATGTAACTAAGTGTGTTGCGCCTCTTTCATCACCTTAGTGAGAAAAATAGAGGTGCTTGCAAGCTCAGTTGGGTTTGCTGAGCAGGACAGCTGTAAGGAAAAGGGTTAGGAAAAGAAATATAAAACTACAACTAAGAATTAAACTAAGAAATAAAACAACAACTAAATTTAGAAACATAGGGACATAAGGATAAAATAAACAATTAGACCCATGTCACCAATGATAAGGCTGATATCAATGAAAGAAAACACCGAGAAGAAAGGGGACTATGAGTCCCTTCTTCCTCCAAGGGAGGGCTCTTGGACCCCCACAAGTAAGCTCTTCTTACAACTTTGAGAAAAAGAAATGAAAATGGTGAAAGAATTCTTTGCTAATCCACTCAAGGGGTGAGATGGATTGCCCAATGCAATGGTGCAAGTATACTCTTGGCAAGGATAGAAGAGTCCTCAACAGAATAATGGCGGCATAAATTTTCTTTGAATTCCTTGAAAAATGAAGTGTATCCATGGCCTCTTTATAGCATTCCTTTGAGCTATTGTTCAACTAGTTTGTAGTGTGTAAAGAGGCTAATTAGGGCATTTCTAGGTCTTTGACCAGCCATCTAATCGAATCCAGTCCAGATTTGAGTGCCAAATCAACTTGGAAACTTAACCAGAAGTGGGTGGGAGGCTGACCACTCTCATAAATGCGCCGTTTCTCAGGTGCGTGGCTTTTTGTGACAACAGTCGCGGATCGTGCGCATGTGTGTGATTTCTGCATTCCTGTTTCATGCATGTGCGTGCGTGCCCAGTGTCTGTATAGTGCCCTTCAATTTTTCCACTATTTGTATAGTTTTTGACCCTTTATGAATGCTTTTGTGTTAATTCAGGTCCATGGATGACTTCATAACTGTTTGACGATGTTGAATTCTTGTAACCATTTGCGGATGAAATTTCAGTGATAATAGATGCCCCCTAATGGATGAGGTTAGGAGCATACGTATAGCCGAAATCCATCAATGTTTCTTCTACTGAGTGTGTTGTTTGTAAGAGAGAGCAATAGTGGGATCGTCCAGAGCAATCCGTTGGAGGGAAAAAGGAACCTGTAGAACCCAACATTCCATGAGGTGTGTAAAAATAAACTGTGTACAAACGAGGCGGGCATGCCCCATGCTCATGTCATGTAACTCAAAAAATATGGATGAAGTGTTGATGTAGACAATTGCAGCGCCCTCAGGGGTGGTCGAAAATAAAGGCAGAAGACAATTTTGCATAGGAACATACTCTGAATAGTAGGTAGTGACATATGTAAGAAGTATCACGGATGTTGTAGGCATTGAGAGCCTAGCCAAGTTTAGAGGTCTTCGGCAAGTATCAGAACTAACTGCAATAGTCGCAAAGTAAGACCCACCGTAACATGAGAAAGTGTTGACGTCGAATGTTATGGGGTCCAACAACAACAGGGAGCAATTGTGGTTCTCCCTGTGCCATCCAAAATCTCTCATTGGATGGGTAATGAGAATCAAGATACTGTTTCCCTTCTGGAAAATTGTGCTGATGTCGACAAAAAAAGGAGGACGCGACTCCTAGAAGAAGAGGACTTCGTGAAAGATACTAGGTGAGGTTAGGAAGTGGAGGAGGTACATGGACGAAGTCAAGATGTAGGAAGACTCAAGACTGCCCTTGGTTGGAGTATATGTGAGATAAAAGTGGCCGCAACCGTTCAATGAGGTCGAGTGTCAGGGGGACAACAAGACAGGGGATAAGTTTTTCCAGAGGCGGGACAAAATGAATAAACTTAGAGGGCAGAGATAAGTGGCCTATGGGGTACTCTGAAGATATGGATGATGTCGTCAAGGGTAGATGATAAGTAGTTCCCCAACCAAGGGTGACATGGGTTGTGTTGGCCAAAAAGGGAAGAAGGTTGTCGAAGGTGACAAAAAAAAAGAAAAAAAGGGTAATGTAACTACTGGAAGCAAAGGCGTTTGTACATTAAATAAAGAATAATTTTGGATAAGTGTACAAATACAGAAATAGGTGCCCCAGTGTGATATGGTTGGCCCGGGTAGGGCGCAATTTGCTCGGAGAACTGGTGGAGGGTGGAGGCCCCATGGGTGGGTTTCTGTATGAGGTAAGTGAAATGAAGGGAAATTTGCAGATGGGCAAACTGATTGTCGATGAAATGGAGGGATCATGATACTGCAGAGGTGCAGTCAAAAAATAGAACCATGAAGAGATAATCTGGGAGTCCATTGGGAAAGCTAGCATAATGAGGAGAAGGAGTATGTAGCTGATTCGCGACATTATGTAAGACTATCAGGACTCCCATCCCTAAAGGGTTTTGAAAAACAACAAGAGTGTCAAAAGTGTAAAAGGGTGCTATGAATGGGACAACTCATGTGGGTAAGAGTGCTACTGGGTGATAGTACCGAAGATGCAAATGGAGGTGTTGGTACTGTAGAGCCAGAAATGGGGATCCTAGAGGCAAATGTCAGAGGGTGTGACTGGAGATGCAAGTGAGATTCAGAGGGAATGACTACATGCCAGTGCTAAGTATATACCTGAAGGGGTTGTGTTGATGTATGATGACCGAGTACCTGCACACATGAAAACCAAATACCCGACGTGAACAATATCTGAATAGAATTGAATATATGAGCATGTATCTGATAATTTTGAATATGTGCGTGCATACCTGGTCAAGGTGTGAAAAATGGTGTCTCGAGGGCTCAAGATGAAAAGAGGCCCAGGGACTATTGTGATGTAGATGACGGGATGTTGATCCCATGGCTGAAGACGGATCGAGAAATGGACACCCGGAGCTCCCGGAATGGCGAGTGGAAGTTTGGAAAAAAGGCCTATATATAGCTGTAGGGCCCACATTGCCACCTCATTTGTACTTGTTGCGATAATGACTGGATGAGAAGTATTCAGAGGAGTTTTGGAGATTCTGGGAGGATGAGGCATCCGATCGAGGACCAACGAGCTTCAGTTTAGTGGTCTGATCATCCTGCATAGAATTAGGGTTTCATTTTTTGGGTAGGGGCTCTACGGAGGGCCGTACAGAGGGTTTTTATGAGTGTGGACCCCACGTACGTGGGCGATCCAGAAGTAGGCACGCACACGTGTGCGCCTGCCCACCGGATAGACGTGCATGGGGGCACCAGTTAGGGGGAAAAGGGCATGCACATAGTGTGCGCCTGTCAGCTGTACAGCTGCGCATGCGTGCGCAGCTATGTATTGGATAGTCGTGCACTAGAGCATGCCTAAAGGATGGACAAGCGTGCCTGTGTAGTGAACAGGCACACATATGTGCGCACCTATGGAGTGAACAGACGTGCACGTGTGTGCACCTGTGGGTTAAACAACCGCGCCTTAGAGGCAAGGTTGACGGGTGTAAAACTTATCTTTTTGATGTTGTTGATGGTCCACTGGGTTGATATAGGACTGTTTGATGTGGTTGCAGGTGATCATTGTGCATGATGCCAGTTGGTTGGAGAGAGCGGGATTGGTCCCACCTACAAGACGTCGTGGCTATTGAGAAGCCAGGTGTACGTGTGACTTTGGCAGCCTGTGGGCTGCTGAAGTTCTTTGAGTGCTTGTTGATACAGGCGCAGGAGTATCTCCTACAGTTCCTTATCTGGATGTGGAGTCCGGACCTGCATTGTTTCATGTGCGGGGAGAGTAGATTACTTTCACTGCGGTGGAGGATGTGTACTTTTTGACTGGGCTCCCATTTCGGGGCATGCCCCTACTGACGGAGTCGGTGTTACCGAGGGATGTGTCGCTAGCGACAGTTAGCTAGAGATACTGTTCGGGGGAAAACTTTATGTCCGGCATTGTCATTAGCATTGGGGCGATGGATGCCCTAGCACATCGCTGCATAAAAGCGATGATTGTGAGAGTTTATGGGTCGTTGGCAACTCAGTGGATAAGTGGTGGACAACTGATTGTGATGGAGAGAGTGTTGGCCAATGAGAATTTCGCCTGGGGGCTTACGCTGTATGCTAGGATGGTAGGGCAGCTGGACCACTGTCATTCCACGGATACTGGAGAGTTTGCCTTCGGATCCATCCTAGTGGCCTGGTTTCTAGAGAGGGTGCCTATGTTGCACCCGAGGATTTTATTGGGTGCACCTGGGCCGCGAGAGCCGCGACTAAGGCGGTGGTCGACTATTTTGCTTCACCATGGTGGTGGTGAGGGTGACCACTTCTTTACTATGGAGGTGGCGCAGGTGTGGTGGCAGATGTCGCAGGTCATATTGCAGTATCCCTATGCCGGGGTTGACTTTTAGGAGGATCCGGACATGGTATTACCTCCAGGGGAGGTTTTTGACCATCGAGGTATGTTGATTATTTTGATATATATGTTTTTATTTTGAGATAGCATGACATATGTATATGATATAGATGCTGATACTATATGTTGTTTGTTTGTTTGTGCATATGTGGCACCTCGCGAGCGTGAGGTGGAGTTGCAGAGAGCGTCGACTCGTCAGGGGTTAGAGAGATCACTGCAGGGAGGGTCGCGGGTTGGAGAGAGATGGCGGCATGATGACACCGCAGTGGGACTAGCTGATTCGGAGAGAGCAACGAGGAGATGTCGTTTTGATGACCCTGGGGTTGGGCCAGCACATGCTCCTCCGGCGGATGCCGGAGTAGATTTTGAGGACATACGCAATCGCCTAGAGGTGGTGTTATAGGGCGTTCCTGAGGGCATGTGGTCTTGCATCCAAGATGAGGGCATCCTGGAGCAGTGTATGGGGGTTCCACCGTCATGGCGGGCAGTGGTACGACAGGCAGCAATAGCTGGTGCTGTGATGACCGAACGACTACCTTCGGGGCAGGAGGGATCAGTAGGGGGTGGGCAACCACCACCTGAGGGAGGGGTAGGTGGGGGTGCTCTAGAGGCACCATGAGTGGTGCTCTATGTATTGATGTATTTTTGTATATAGGCTGGTGAGCCCATTTTGTACCGAGGTGCTTCACTGGCCTGCGAATACTTGTATTTTTGTATGTAAACATTTGGATGGCACTGTGGACCATTTTATATATACATGAGTATACATTTTGAGATCTATGTGGTGTTTACATGTGTTTTGTTAATGTATTGATGATGTCTAATCTATATATGTTGTGACATGTTTTTGATATGTTTATGTATGTGTAGAGGTAGCTTGATGGGATATATGCCAGTCTAACACAATGTTAGCTATGTTATCTGTAATTTGATTCAATTGTCTTGGGATATGTGTAAATGTAATGGAATCAAAATGTTGAGATAAAAGTCTAACCTGTAGGTATTTGCGAAAGAGGCAAGGATCACGTATGCGATACACATTGTTGAGCTGGAGAACGACTAGTTGAGAGTCGAGGAAGATGCTAAGGTGACGAATACGATGATGCTAGGCGTCGGCCAGGAGGCCAATGATGATAGTGTATTCGGCTTGGTTGATGGTCGCTGAACCCAAACATATGCCGCTCGAATGGAGCATTTCATGTGAGGGGGTGTAGAGAGCCCAAGCGGCCGAAGCGAGATTTTGTGTCCAATGGCTAGCATCGTTGGCGTAACCGATGTGGTAGGCTGGTGGAGGAAGCACCTGTCAAGAGCACAAATGATATTTTAGACGTGATGGATGAAAAAATATTAAAAACACTAAAAGAGAAATAACCTAAAGTAGAATGACTACGTTTAAGCATAAAATTTCTTTAAGTATAACCCGTTGACGGGTTCTTTGAGAGAGAGGCCTTCGGGAGAGGCCAGAATGTATGCGCCTTTGGTGAGGCAATGTTGGATAATGGATGGGCCATGCCATAGTGACTCAAATTTTCCATGGCTAAAGGTATCATGAGCGATATTGTAAGCAAGGACGAGGTCACCGTCGCGAAATGAGTGAAGGTTGACATGTCGATCAAAGGTAGCCTTTGACCGTTTTTTAGCTGCTTCATTGTTCTGTAATGAAGATTGATTATGTTCATCCAAAGACTCTAAGTTCAGCAAGCGCTGCTCCATTGGAGAAGTTGTTCAAGGATAAATTCATGAGTGCGGACATAGACCAATCTCCCCAGATCCACCTGGATCTGGAACAAACTGTGACAAAATACTACTCTTTCCCTAGTTCTAAAGTATTGAATGGACAAGAGAAGAAGGATGATGTACTTACTTTATGAAAGCTCTCCTTATCTCTGTTGATCC
>ML782241.1:1575267-1617046 GCA_009831015.1 Picea engelmannii
AGGAAGTTAATGATTGAAATCACAGCCATTTATTTTGTGTGACTACTAAGAATATTCCAGCCATATTTAATCCTGTCCATAGAAAACTTATTAAACACTAAACCTCTATTAAATCTGCCCATTGTCAATAGGTATACGCCTTTGGGCGTAATTAGTAAAGATTTATTTTAATTTAGATTTTATAAAAAAAATTATAATTGTAAACTTTTTTTTATATTTTAAAATGAGTTAATTTAAATATATATATATATATATATATATATATATATATATATATATATATATATATATATATATATATATATATATATTATTTAGTCAAAAGAAATATATAGAGAGCACGGAAACAACAGTAGGACATGTCAAAAGAAATATCACTAAATTTATAGAGAGCATGTAAACAACAGTAGGACATGTCGAAAACTGTACTGCTCATTGGACCAAAAATTCCTTTCTCACACCATATCTATGTTAAACAAATTTACACGTACAGGCACATGGTAACAGAGCAATGAAGGAGTTTGTGCAAGCTACGGGCATGGGTGGAGTTACGACCATGGTCGTGGTTGTGGGTGTGGGCGGTGGTGGTCGATGTAATCAAGGCCAATGGTAGCCTCCATTATATTAAGACCTTCCTCAATGATGGCATTTATAACTGTGACATGGAAACTATAAAAACCCACCTTAGCCAAAAGCTTGAAGATTTGTCCTAACATATTTAATATTTTGATATTTGTCACTTGACTTTGATCCTATGGCATAAACACTTTTTCTCATCATTTTAAAATATTATCATTATTTAATATTAAATTTTATTATTATATTTTGATAGTATGTTTAGTGCATTAAAGGTAGTTAAATTAATGGAAATATAAACCTTTTCTTTTCCAATCAAATGTATTCAACGATTAACTCATTAGGTATTTTTAATTTTGGTTTTCATCAAAGTATACGTATCTATGCGATGGAATGTTATAGATTAATATTTACTTTATATTATTAATATATTTAATAATAATTTATTCAAATAAAAGGAATGGAAGGAATAAGGTGATATCATTAAAATCCAACAATGATGCGAGTATTGTTTATGCTTGCAAATAGTAATCGGTTTTGGAGAAGATACTTTGAGGTTAATCACAACGATGAGAGATGGGGTGGAGAGGCTGATGGAGATGTTGAATTGAAAAAATTATCACTAGTAGGGGATTTAAAGGGAAGTTGAAAATATAATCTTCAAATTGGTTAAGAAAAAATATAATTGCAATTAATTGATGTTCATTGTCATAGACTTCATAGCATCTTTGTTGTACGATAATACTTAGATTGAAACCCATCTAAGGTAGTGTTGAGATAAGTTTTCATATTCTTCAATATAGAGAGACATCAATGCATGGTCTAAATTCCTAGCTATCAACATGTTGACGAGCCTTGCACTGGACGATGAGATCTGAGAAAGCAGTGATAGTATTGATGGAGTTTTGCATAATCTCTTCTAATCTACACTTTTCATGCAGAGGATTAACAACAACGATGAAATGAGGGAACTCGTCATGAAGGAAAGAGAAGCCTTGCCTTTGCTTTTACTCGAAAATAAACACAAGTGCCAAAAATGATGAGCATTAGGATGTGGAATCACCTAGATTTGATCACAAGCATGGTCTCCATGTTGGACAACCCAGTAAAAGGTATTCATGTAGCCAAACTTCTTTGAAACCTCTATGTATGTGTAGAGGTAGATTACATTGATTTGAGGAAAATATCTGCAATGACAATGCAAGTACAAGAGTGTGTTCAATTCATAATATTTCATTTGAAAATTGAAGTCTTGCACTACAATTTGACAAGAAAACAATTCCATGCTATGAATTAATTTCTTCCTTGTAAAAACTTTACATTTGGTATTTGCGATGGAGAAAAGAGGTGAGCATCAAAAAGCTACCATAAGACTAGATATTTGCAATCCCTTCGAGTTTATGACCAAATTAGATTTTGATCGTGCTTTGGAAGAATGGAGGGTTGTAACAAAGAGATTGTTGATTTGGGAATTGGTGGAGGTTTTCCAGAGGCACCCAAGTCCATCAAAGGAGGTTATGAATATCAGGAGATTCCACTTCTAACTTCCGATTGGTGTTATAGATATGAGATATGAGATCGGGATTGGAAGAGGCTTTGGAGGGAGTGATAGAGACAATGTAGGAGTTGGAAAATTGCAACACCACCTCAAGCAATGTGTGTTGAGAAAGTGTTGAATCTCCATTCGTTCAATCTACCATGGACTTGCTTAATAAATCATAGCTAGACTTAGAAGTTTGTGGTCCATTGCTAGTTTAGATTATGTGGCCAACCACCATTGTATTGTCACGATTGTGCCATGTCTTTGCATGATAGATGAATTGGAACCTACCAACATCTGGTGCATGAACTCTTTGTCTTCCCTCCACACAATTTTTTCAATTGAGTGCATTAAATCCATTTTCACCAAACGGCCAGAACTAGAGTTGTTAATTGCAACAACTCTACTTGAAAAGAGTGATAGGTGTCATGAAGAATTGGTTTCTAATCGTTGAGGTTGACAAAGGTCAAGGTCAAGGGGTCCCCTTTGGAACCCAATAGTTAGTTTGCAAAAGACTCCAATTCCTTTCGCTGGATTCAATATCTTCCCTATGATAATTTACGAGCAAATGGCTTGCATATCAACATTTTTTGCATCGACTCATTATCATTTTTCTTTTTTTGTACGCACACCGGACAAAAATTCTATTTCTCTAGTAAAATATCATACAAGAAAAAAGCATGTGTTGTTGGCATGCCAATAGGGAAACTAGACCGGTAGCACAGGTAGAGTTTCTCAATCCAAATTGTTTGACCAAAATTTTTAAACAGAGTCTTAGGAATTAGAAAAACAAAAAAAAACACCCTATATAGTGTGTGTTTTGGGAATCTAGCCTAGAAGTTTTTTTATAATTCATAAAAAATTGAGAATTGACTAGGACTCATTGACCTAGTGGCATCACCAACTGGTCTTAGGTCTTCTACGGGGCTGAATTTGTCATTCTTCATGGGACTGAGGCAATTACCACCATGCTTGACTGGGGCAAGCAAGTTAGTACTTCGTGCATCATTAGGTGGAGGCCATATAACTATAACTGCATTCTATTTTATGTGTCCTCCCTGGTCTGAAGCATCTGACCCAGGAGCATTTAATATGCCAATATAGCTCCACTGTCCTCCAATACTTTGTCTCCCTTTCCCAATTAGTCCCCATGTCTGAAATCCACCGAATAGTAGATTATACAACTTCCTACTCCATGGTCATAATTATCTCCTGACGAACAATTTTTCCCACTTTGTCCAAATGGTATTGAAATCAAGGAGGAATGGATGTATAGAAGGAGTGAGTTGAATCAAAATCCTCACATTGCATCCTTGATGTTAGGGTCTTGTTACCAGGCTGGTGGGATGAAGGCCCCAGAGGTGAATGACCTCCACGATGATTTCCTTTTGAGTACCCCTTCCTCAATGCCATTGCTTCCTAAAAACCCTACCACGTTCTACATCCATTGCGCATGATCGAAGGGAGGGTCTCTGCCGCCCCCCTTCCAGCTGAATATCCCAATTCTTCTCCATTACACTCCTCTAATGGTGTTGCTTATGAAATCTCATAACTTCAGACTTAGCAGAAAAATTACATCGCATACATTTTTCCATCTCGCCCAAGGAATTAGCTCCCTCCACTGGGTGGCCTTTCATCACAATAAATTTCATTAATCACTGGGTTTACGGCTAGAGTGTTGGCGACTCTCGTTCACATGTTGTTGGGGTACGGTGTCATGTGAATGCACCTCAATATAATTGTGTAGAGCCTTGGGGTTAATATTTATTTCTTCCATTTCATTTATTTTGTGAGCTGACATTGTGGGTGCCTGCAACCCTATAGACCCACTATTGTCCTCATCATTAATGATGGCGATTGTTTTGAGGCCATAAAATTTCATGAGATATCCTCCCATATTTCCAGCCAGGTCAAGTCTCAATCCTTTGACCCTTTTACTTGCTGACTAATCCAAGTCATGCACCTTCCCTGCCTGCTAGCTATCCCTACCATTAATTTCCTATGGGTCCAACGTCCTATCAACCTTGGGTTCTAGGTGCCCATTGATTTTCATCCCTGACAGCCCATACAGGTAATTCCATTCATTCCTGGATATTGTTATATAGTTGGTCACCATTATGTCCCTGTTGTTTAGATCCTAAACCCTCTCCCACTTGTTGTTGCTAAGCTTAACCCCTTCATTATCTAGCTAGTCTGCTAACTTGTTTGTTGTCCTCCTCACATGGTTGGGGATGATAGCGAGGATAATTCGAATCAGCTTTGCCACTCTTTCCAATGAAGCTTTGAGGCGCCAGCTGGAGGCTATTCTCAGGATCAGAGACCCATGTTGAATCCTCTTGATCATATTAACTATCAAGAGAGAGTCGCCTTCCACTATTATTTTTCTATAATAATTCTTCCTTTCTATAATGAGACCCTCTTCCAGAGTTGAGAGTTCTACTACATTCTTGTTGGTGTGACCAAGCTTTCCTGCATAAGTATTGATGTTTTATCCTCTCTCATTTCAGAAGACACCGCCCAGGCCAGCCTTACCATATTCTTTGATTATTCTTGACCATATTTCTCCATGATGTTGCATCTCATTTCTAAAAGTTCTTTTGTTGCGCTCTTTCCAAGTTTCACATAGCAAGAATCCTGGGAGGATTTTCCACATGCGAATGACTATAGGGTTATGAGTAATATATTCGGTCCACTCTTCTATGGAGGCCAAGATAGCATGACTTATGTGACCCCTTCTCTGAAAGAATATTTCACTTTGGTTCCATAGATAACCTACAAAGTGGCAAGAGTTGAAAATATGCTTGACAGTTTCCTCCTAGGAGAGGCAAAGAGAGCGTTTTGAGAGTCCGACAAAGCCTCTTTTATAGATATTATCCCAAGAAAGTGTCCTATTTTGAGCCAAAATCCAAAAGAAAATTGAGACTTTAGGCCTTAAGTTATGCTCCCATATTCTTCTCCAAATCTTCTATTTGGGGATATTTTGGGAGTCTATTGCAAGCATATATGATTCTCTAACTGTGAAGGATCCCTTGGTCGACCAACCCCACCATAGTCTATCTTCATCTATACTAACTAAGATTTTCCTATTGGCTAAGTCCTCCAAAAATCACGATAGCATCTCTTGGTCCTGGAAGCCATTCCATCCTTCTTTAAGAATCTAGTTGCGCCACTTATGTTGATTTTCTCCTTGGGCCCAGTAATGGGAGACTCGAGTTTTCCCTTGGATTAACATTGCTTCTTTTATCCTATTGAGTTTCACTTGGTATGACAACTTTGGCACATGTTGTCAGGCATCCTCCCAAAAGAGGGCCTCCTACCCATTCCTTATTTCCCAAAAACACTTTTGTTGGATTAGGGATCTGTTTTTCCAAGCCATATTCTAGATGTTTGAGCCACTTGGGGCATTTTTCATATGAATTTTTCCCTCTTCTTCGCCTCTGGAATATTTCACCCTCCAAAGGAGATCCCATTGATAATGTTGGTTAGTGATACATCACCACCATAAATTTTCACCGAGGACTTTAGTCATTAATTCAGGGTCTCTGAGTCCCAAGCCTCCTACCCATTTAGGCTTACAGATAGAATTCTATGAAACTAAAGCCCATTTTTTCTTTTCTTTAGTTCCTCCCCATAGGAAGGACTTTTGGAGATTTCTCACCGCTTTGAGGACGTACTTAAGGGACACTATAATGGAGAATCTATAGAGAGAGGGATGGTATAAAGAACAGATTTCACAAGAATCAATCTCCCTACCAAGTTGAGGGATCTAAAGCCCCAATTGTCCAATTTTTTCGGAAGACTGGAGATAAGGTCATCCCAAACTAATTTCTTCAAGGATCTTTCTGCCAAATGGATGACTAGGTACTTCAATGGAATAATACTACAAGGGAACCCTAAGGTCTCTACTAAGTGGTCTTGCACTGCAGGAGGAGTGTTGAAGAAGAGAAGTTGAGATTTTCTTTGGTTAATCTACAATCTTGAGGCTTCCAATAATTTTGTGAGGAGTTGTTTTATTTCCCAATATTCTTTGATAGTAGGAGTGGCTATTAGCATTGTAGCATTCACAAATTGTTGATTTGTTTTTTATTTTTTCATCCCCATGAATATTGATACCTTTCCACTTACCTTGAATCATTGTTGCTTGAATAGAATTCCCTAACCCTTCCACCATAAATAATGAATATGAAAGGGGAGAGGGGGTCACCTTAACGAATACCTCGGGAGGGGGAGAAGGTATCTGAGGGATATCCATTCACTAGTGTGGAAAAGAAAGTAGTCGAAATCAAAGAGATTATCCATTTCATCTAGGGAGGGGAGAACCCAAAGGCATGAAGGATAGTAGAAATACAGTCCCAACTAAGGCTATCATAAGCTTTGGCTAAGTCTAATTTGATCAACAATCCATGCTTGCAAAATGATTTCAAAGAGTGGACGTGCTCCTAAGCCATAATTATGTTGTCCAGGATCTGACGGCCTTCCAAAAAGCATGATTGTTCCTAAGAGATTATAAGAGGGAGGAGTGACTTTAGGCGGTTGGCAATAACTTTAGAGATGATTTTGTAGATCACATTACAAAGGGATATAGGTATAAATTTTCTAGGATCTTCAACCTTGTCCTCTTTTGGGATTAGGATTAGGAAGGTTGAATTTAAAGTAGGAAGGATTGTGAGTTATCTTCTTGAGTCTTTGGCAACTTCCTAAACGTCTTGTTTTATCACATACCAACACACATGAAAAAAGTCAGTTGTAAAAACATTTGGTGATCCGTATTTATAAATGGAATGAAACAAAATACAAATGTATAAAAAATAAACACACATAGATACAACAAATCTTGACTTATATTAATAAAGAGAATATGCCGAAATTGTGAACATGCAGACTGAAGCAAACTTTCTTGAATGGTGGTAGCTTATCTCTGAGAAGAGATGTGATGTCTACGCTAAATCGCAAGAAGATGAGTACAATGAGGCTCCAAAGGAATTTTTAACATATAACATAAATGATAAAACAATAATCATCCAAAACCCTAACCCTGGGAGATGAAATGCCAAAAGGTTTGTGGGCCCCAATGAGCGTAGTTGATACATCAACTTCACGAGGGCATAACTTTTGCATACGATCTTTGTTTGGGGTGATATATACATTGATGGAAAGGTATAACCGAGTGTTAGGGCCCTATAATGTACCTTTTTGCTCATACTTTTTGCTATCATTACATCCTTTTCCCACTCATATTTAAGCCTACATTATCACCTTAACCTATTTCTCCAAAGGTATATAACATTTCTTCTCTTTTCTATACGTTTAATTTGTTTTACATGTAATTTTACATTACTCTCATACTTAGCCATTAATCAGAAATATATAGTTGCTGAAACAGTTTGAACTGTAGTTAATATATTGTTGCTGCTTGAAGACCACATTGCTGAAATAGTCAACAGTACGCAAATCCCGTTGCTGAAACAGTTAACAGTACGCAAATCCCATTGCTGAAACAGTCCGTGATTTGCGATGTTGAAACAACATTTCTCATACAACACTAACAAGAAGGAGCTGTTACACTGGCCGCAACAGCCATACCTTAAGCCAACACCATTACAATCGCTGCTGCTTGAGACTACGTTGTTGAAACAGTCAAACAGGACGCAAATCTCGTTGCTAAAACAGTCTGTGATTTGCGATGCTGAAATAGTATTTTACAAACAACAGTAACAAGAAAAGATAAATAAAGAAGCTGTTACACCGGCCACAATAGCTGTACCTCAAGCCAGCACCATTCCAACTACTGTAACAACATTTTGCTATGGGAGATCAGAATATCCTATTCCAACATAGAAGATTAGATCAGACTAAGAATAGGATTTGCACGTACACATGTAATTTTATGCTTAATTGTATCAAGAGGATTCTCCTCTTTAAATAAGGGGGAGATCATCATTAAAGGGATATTTTGAAAGGCTTAGCTAGAAAGGAATTACAGAGAAGGAGCGTGTTCACTTTGGATATTGTAACTTGACACATTTGACAGATGAATAAAAGATTATTCTGAGCATTTCTTCTTAGTTCTTTTCATTTCCGGGGAATCTTGTGAGAAGGAGAGGGCCCACCTTCTTCACAAGATTCACCCATTAGTTTCTGTAGTGTGTTAGTATTGTTTTTATTCATACCTTGTTAAAAATCTGTTTCCACTGATTGTTACATTGTTTTCATACAATTCATTCCTAGGTAATTGTTAATCATTTTGATTGGTAATTCTGTTTGCAGAATGAATTTATGAAAGTGTGATAATCAGAGACAGGTGCTAAAGATTCCTGCTTTGAGGAATAGGGTCATGTTCTCTGTTCATAATAGTTAGTTTTCTTTGCAGTATGCTGAAAGGTTCCTTTTTCCTAGGTTGTTATTTCTTAATGTAATCCAAGATTCTTCTAATAATTATTTTCCTTTGAATCTTAAATTCTGCAATAGATAGATTGCTTTCACTATAATTCAAAGTAGAACTTTAGTCTGTTCAAAGAAAGGTGTGATTAGTATACTTTTACTACAACTCTAGATTGCTTTTGAGATTGAGCATATACAGTGTGTGATTGCCTTTGAAATAAATAGACTTCCCTGGGTTGACAATTTATGTGACACTTGATTCTTTTAATTAATAAGCAATTATAGTGACCAACACTGAGGAGTACATATTCAATTCAGCCTAGCATCTTCCTATGGAAACATGTTAGGCACTATCTAGCCCAAAAACCGTCGTTTAGGGCCTGAAAATGGCCCTGAAAGTTTGGCATCCAAAAAAATGTAGAAAGACTGTCAAAATGGAAATTATTATTTGAGCCAATGGAATAGGTGGGTGGCCACCGATATCCACCTAGATTAGTCCTCCCCCCTTAGGAATCAATGGTCTCAATTGCGTTAAGCACCCCCATCAGATGGGGAAACTTCTGCTAAACTTGGCCCCAGGTGAGCCACTTGCCTTGGTGTAGGAGCTGCCTTGCTTTGACAACCTGATAAAGTTAGATCCTCTATTGGAGAGAGCCCTTAATTTGAGTGTCCCTGATATGATCAATGGTTTCATGTTCCACGAAATCAAGGTTGAGATCTATCGATGTGACCTACTCTATGATATCTAATGTGTCCAATAATGGTGGGAAGCATGGCGGAAGGAGGTCCACATTGAACACTGGGTGTAGGCCAAGGAAGGGGGAATACTTAGCTCAAAAGCATTTTCACCCATAGCCTTGGTGATGTTTTAAGGTCCATAGCAAAGTGGAAAAATCTTCTTATGGGGCCCTATAAGGAATTCTTTCTGCAAATGCAACTAAACCTTGTCTCCCACCTGAAACTTATGTGACACCCGATGTTGAGCATGGCGTTGCTTGTACTTAGCATTGGATTTCTGAAAAATGACATGGACCTGTTGGCGGATGTGATGGATATGTTAAATGAACTTCATGGATTTTTTGGCCTCAAGATGAACATGGGAAGATTCTTCATGTGTGGTCGTAAGAGGTAGTGTGACATCAATGTGTCCCAATGGTTGAAATCCCAGCCCCACTTGAAAGGGGTTGTGGCCAGACAAGCTATGGAGAGCTATGTTGTAGTTGTGTTGAACATAGGGAAGACTCTCATTCCATGTGTGGGGATGCTTGTAATTTCATATGCGCAAGATATGAATGATCATCTGATTGACGACCTCTGTCTGACCATCAGTTTTGGGGTGGATGGAAGTGGATTTGGTGAACTTGGTTTCCAATAGTGACCAGAGGCTCGACCAAAATGTGCTGATAAATTGAATGTCTCAATTTGAGATGATGGTCCGTGGTATCCCAAAATGTATCCACATTCATTCAAAGAAAATCTTGGCAGTGGCCTCCGATGTGATACTCTTCTTGCAGGCTATCAAAATGGTCATCTTGGAAAATTGATTAACAACCAAGAAAACACAGTTATTGCCTTGCTTGGTTGAATGAAGGCCAAAAATATAGTCCATCAAGATGGATTCCCAAGGCCTGTTGGGAGTAGGAATAGGGGTGTATAGGACTTGCTTCTTAGTTATTAGTTTGGCAATGGCGCATGTAGTGCAAGACTTGATATACTTGTTGACATCCTGTCGAATTTTTGGCTAATAGAAATTCTTTTGTAGTATTGCCATAGTTTTTTCAATGCCAAAATGTCCTTCCATTTGACTATAGTGAGATTCTCAAATCAACTTCGCATGGTCGTTTGAATGAACACAGAGGTGGCCCAGATGACATAACAATATTTCCTAAAGGTGAAAGTTAGTGACAGTCGCTCTTGTATCCAACAGCTGGTACATGGTGGTGAAGTTAGGATTGTTCTTGTAGAGTTGAAGCCACTCAGAGACCTCATGACCACATGATTGGAGCACCGTGGTTAGGGAGGAAACTAGAGGTTGACTGAGGTAGTCAACGATACAATTGGTGCTTCATGTCTTAGATTCGATGTTGAGATGGAACTACTGCAAGTATGTGGATCACTTTTGATGGTGGTCATTCTGTAATTTTTCTTGTGTTTGGATGAACTGCAGAGGCTTGTGATCAGTGTGGATGATTGTCTCCTTCTTAAGAATGTAATTATTCCATGGGCGACAGGCTTGTACAATGGAATAAATTTATTTTTCATAGGTGGGGTTCTTACAAATTGCATATGATAGTGTCTCACTATGATATGCCACTAGATGACAGTGTTGAATGAGAACTACACCCACAACATAGTTTGAATCATCTGTCTCAATCTCAAAATATTGTTGCAAATCAGGTAAGGAGAGTACTAGGGCTGAGAACAAGTGATGTTTTATATCATCGAATGCTTTCTGTTGTGACTTCCCCGACATGAAATTTGATTTTCCACCACCCTTGGTCACTTGGTTGAGGGCCCATGCAATATGGGAGAATCCCAACATGAACCTGCGATAGAAATTTGCAAGCCCTAAGAAACTCTGAAGTTCATTCAGTGTGGTCGGTGTTGGCCAGTCTCGAATGACCTGGACCTTGGCTGGATCCACATGCACACCATGCTCATCAACAATTTATCCTAGGTATTGGACCTTGTTCACGTCGAAGGAGAATTTTTCCAAGTTATCATATAGCTTGAGTTGACGTAGAGTGGGAAGGACCTGTTGAATATGATGCAAGTGTTCTTCCCAATTATTGCTAAATATAAGGATGTCATCTAGATATACCACCAAAAATAATTGGTGAAGGGTCACAGTATATCGTCCATCAACCTCATGAAAGTTGTTGGAGCATTTGTTAAACCAAAGGGCATGACTAGCCATTCGAAAAGACCTTCTTTGGACTTGAAATTAGTCTTCCATACATCACTCTATTATATTGGGACCTAGTGGTATCCAGACTTCAAATCAATCTTACTGAAGTACTTTCCCCTTTGAGTTGGTCAAGAAGGTCATCAATTCGGGGAATTGGGTATCGATTTTTTACTATGATTTTGTTTAGGGCCCTATAGTCAATATAGAGTCGTCAAGTCCCATATTTCTTCTACACGAGTACAATTGGGTTTCCACAGGGTGAGGAGTTGGGTTGGATGTGCCCCTTTTGAAGAAAATATTGGATCTGACACTTGATTTCCTCATTTTCCATTAGAGAGCGACGATATACAGGCCCATTGGGTAGTGATTCATTAGGAGTTAGATTGATTGAATGCTTGAATTGACAGTGCAGCAGTACCCTGGTGGGTGAGGAGAAGATGTCTATGTATTCTTCCACAACCTTTTTTACCTTCTTCTACTGCATGGAGAGGCCTTGTGTGGAAGCCATGGTTGTAGCGATGACCTTCTATTCACTTTGAGAGTGAATCATGAAGAAGACAAATTTTCTTGTCTGGGAAAAAACCTTCCTAAATTGATTAGTAGAGATCAAAGAGATGGAGGTAGGTGGAGCTATCTCTGGTATCCTATACAATTGTCCACCCAAAGTAATAATAACACTACGAGGTCTAGACTCATATACAACATGATGTTTCCACAAGTAGGGTTGGCCTAAAAGAACATCACAAACTTCAAGGGGGGAAATATCACACTATATCTCATCCTTGAAGGGATTGATGTTGTAGGTAGTTAGACACTATTGGTTGACATGGAGATCTCTCCCTTGGTAGAGCCACCCGATGGTGTAGGGTTGCAGGTGTGGTCTTTTCAATAGGTCCGACCTCTTGATTACCTATGCTAATATTAGGTTTGTTTGGATTCCATTATCAACAATGAAATGAAGAAGAGTACCCTTCACCCACATCTGCGAGTGAAAAAGGTCCTCACCTTCCTCTAGTTCTTTCGGTTCACTTGGTTGGACCCTAGTGGTAGTTGTTATCACTCCAAGAGTCCTTCTCAGGTTGTAGGTAGAAGAAGCCTGGTAACTTAAAATATGTTTTGGTTTTCTATGTAAGTTGGATCAAATGGGACACATAAACTACTAGCTCACACTTAAGACACTTAGCAACGCAATCAAATGAGACAATGCTTTCAAAAGTGTATAATTAGATGAGTAACTAAGTGGTGGGTGAAGAAGGTCTATATCTATCAACCAGATCAGATGTGTGATGGGATAAATAAATATAACAAAGATTACTTATTAAATCGGTGTTTATGAGTTGACCAATGAGATGATAGTCATTTGCAACTAGATAAACTTAGACAACAGTAATCAATCAAGTAAAGAAAAAGAGAGAAAATTATAATCTGACATAAATAATGAACGAAACTTGTGATCTGTATTATATGTAAAAGGTCTCAGTACAATATCAACATGGTCTAGTCTCCAGAGTCGAACCATTAATTCATCTGAAGTTCTTGGCTTTATAGCATTTACAAAATATTTCCAGATCCTAGAAAACTGGATCAAATATACTAAAGATAGAAAGTCAAAACAATTTTCAATAAACTAGGAATAGATCCTATTTTAATGGTCAAAACTTTATCCTGATAATATTCATAGTCTTCATTAGCTGCTGGATGAAGTTGAAATTTCCACCTTGGCATACATGTTATTCTTTTGCCAAAAATAGACAAGAAGCTTCATCATTTCAACCTTGCTAGCACCTTCAAAACTGGAACAAAGTATTAAATCTGATGCTCTTAATTATAATCTTCATTCATAAATCATCCTTGTGCAGTTTAGAATAACAAAACTATGATCTGTGCAAAAATAGTGCCTTTCTTCCCTGTTCTGCGCTTTCGATGGCTTGTGAGCCAAAATTCTAACCTGTAAGCCACTGAAAGCTCTGCTTTCGGTGGCTAAAAACAACTATGCAAACTGAAATAACCACCGAAAAGGCAGGCTTTAGCAGACTTCTTCAAAGCTTCAAAATTGTGTTTTCCAATCTCCCTAAGCTTTCATGATGACCTGATCATTATAAGAGTATGCTTCAGCATCAACCACAGTCACTATGTTCCATAATGTCTACAAACACCTTTGAAAGTGACTGTCATCATGTGTATTTGATAACCTCAAAATCTAGTTGTAGAAGATTAGGTGATGGCCTGTTTTAGAATCTATACACCTTTAAGTTGTTCATTTTGATTTTGTGCACCAGATTACTATTGCTACCTTTTTGTAGGTTAGATTCTATAGATCCTAGTATTTGGATGCCAACAACCCATCATTTGTGGCATTTTTATTTGCAATAGTGGCCACAGGTGACTGCAATGCTTTGATGAGATTTCATCAATGCTTCCAAGATGCAAAAGAGAGCATCAGTGATATGTTTAGGAGCTTTGGCAACTGATATTCTGCAAAAAAATCATACACACATCTTAAATAAACAATATCATTCACCAGGTTTCACACAACCAACACTGCCTCTCCTTTACATGCATGTCATTTACATTCATTATCCTGTTTCCAGAACCTCATCACAAGGCTGTCACTTCTCAAGCTGAGGTGACGATGTATCAGTTATACTAAGCCACTCCAGCAATGGAATGTCACATGCTATTTATATATCTTCCAAGTTATGACAGAAAAATTGAACAATTCTCCCACAACAAATTTCTGTGGCAGCATAATCTCCACAACATGGATTCCCACCAAATGAAGTGATTGTGGTGTGGTATGATTGTGGTCTGGTACTACTTCAACCTCCATTGAGACCCATTTTCAGCCATCAGACCATCATTGCCACTAATGTGGAGGTTGATTCTGCTATGACAAATATATTTTGGCCGATTAATTTATTCACCAAGTGCAAGCCCCTGGAAACCAAAAAATTGAGGGATTCATGAATATTGAATGGTAGATCCAATCTAATGCTTGACTGTGCTAGTCAACAAAAACCCCTTGAACTTTGAAGTTCCGACACTGATTGACTTATTGCATACATCCTCCATCTGGAATGTTGAAAACATTCCATCATGACTCATGCAGATCACTTACACCTGAAATCATACAAACAAAACCATTGCACTGAGGAGAAACGCCAAGGCGAGATGGTTGATCCTGAGCAGTAATGAAATTTTGGCATAAATCTTCCAGTTTGTGGCACTTCTCTTGGCTTATACATTATGGCCTGATACCCTCAACCTGTCAAAGCACTCACATTTCACCCTTGCATTCTGTGAGCACTTGGCAACAACAACTCGTCTGATTGCTCGACATGTTGAATACCTCAAACCCTGTTGATCGACACAATAAACTCAATCTCCTCTTCAAGGATTGAATAATGAAATTAATTTATACAAAATCTATCTCATTACACGTATATCATTGATTTAGCTTGGCACAAGACACCAGCGATCTTGGGTGCTTGACAGAGGCAAATGGAATTCTGAAGCTTAACGCTAGGTTTAATATGGAGTATTGGCCTGTCTTGAGTTGAGGTTTGAATCATGGCTAGGTGCGCTAGACTTTGTGATGTATGTTGTGTTTTGATATTTAACATTTAGAGCTTGGATTTCAATGTGACCTCAACATTAGACTTTGGTCCATGCACTAGATTCGATAATAGGATTAGACTTAGGATAGTGTATAATATAACCTAGGGTTAAGCCACTTAAAGCACACATCACCTCTTATTTTATTTGGTAACAATAAATCTAAAGAAGGATAAAAATAGGATTTAAGAAATATTGACAATGTGTGTTTGTGAAATGTGGGTTACAAGAGTCTAAAGAAAACATGATTAATGGGAACTTACTGGGGAATTTGAAGATATGGATTAGGGAAAATGAGCAAGGAAAATGACAATTTAAGCATGAATGAACAAAAATGCCTCAATCTCTTCAAAATCATTTGAAGAGATAACATTTGGCTCCAACTGGGATGGATACCTCCCTGTGAGGTTTCCAAGAACCTAGTAGTTCCAGTCGCCTTTATCATTGGGCTATGGAGTCATTTGGCCTTTAGAACTGATCCCTTGCAAACATGTAGCCTGCCTGCTTATTCAACAACAAATAACTAAAAGAGTCTACTTGCTCAGATGAATAGCTTATTCTCCTATCTACTCCTACTCTAACCATTTTACTGATGCTTAATCAAGTAAACTCATGCTTCCAATGAAGCCATGTCAGAAAATGATTTACTGAACCTATTATTGATCTTAACTCGAAAAATAATGGAATGCATAGCCAACATAAAAGTGGTTTGAACATATGATAAAGCCAACTTTCATCTGACAAAAATACTTTAACACATATGCTTCTCATATATTCCAAATAATCGGTAATATGTTCATAAATGTCACAAATAAATACCTCTTCATGATATTGTTTCAACTGAAAATTGAAGTGATGTTGGTTTCCCTCACTGATATCGATGTTGAATGTGAACTGTTCTCCCTCTGTCGAAGGAAAATGCAAGCTCAACTGTTGATCTGAACCTTTCTTCTCCTCTTCACCATATCTCTGTAATTTGAATTCATCATGATGATACACTGGCCTATCACAGCTTACATTGTTTGAAAGAAAAGAAAAGGTATATTCTTGATCTTCACTGCAAATTTGATCAATACATTCATAAATAGCATCAACCACAGCATGCACACATTTCTGATCATCTCTCTCCTGGAAAGTAGAACTAAATGAAATTCTAGTAAGCAACAAGCCTTCAAAAATCTCAAAATCTTCTTCTTCATCATTGTATTGGTTGAATATAGGAGCATCAAGATAAGATCCTACCGACATAGATGAAACTTCTTGTATAGGAGTATCAACAATAAAATCTTGAAATAGATTTGGAAAAATATCACCTTGTTCCCTATCATAATTTGAAACAACATATTCATAAGGAGGAGAAGTATCTTCTTGATGCTCTATCTAGAGATTAGACAGTCCCTGAAAATATTGTTCCTCATGGTTACTACCACTTTCCTTAGTCTGCAAATATGGAAACTGAGGGCTACCCTTAGTATCTGTTGCAGATTCAAATCTATCACATGCTGATGTAAAAATCTGCTCATTATTTTTAAGGTTTTCAGAGGGGACAATCTCATCTTCATGACAGCCTAAAACAATAGATGCATTTGGTACAATGTCAAAAGAATCAATACAGTTATCATAATGTGGATCACCAATCTCTTGATCTTAGTGAAGGGTATTCTCTACAACAACATACTCTTCATGAATGTCTAATTCTTTATTCACAAGATTGAATTCATGACAACTGTCAGGATAGAGAAAGTCATATGAAAATTTTTCTTTACAAAACACATGAAAAGAAGCATGAAAATCTTCCAAAGAGCTGACACTTGAAAGGGGAAGAGACATATACCAATCATGAGCAATTCCCCTCTAATGAAAACCAGAAGAGCCTGATCTGAACATCCTCATGCACAATTTGCAACCGATGCATGCAATCATGAAAATCCAGCAAATGTTCAGCTGGTATTTCCCAATCTTCTCCTCAAAATCTGGGAACACTATTTTCCCATTCATCTCTACTAGGAAATGGATTAGGTAAACCAACAATCTTTGAAAAATCACAGAAAGCATATCTCTTAGCTAAGATCTTATTCATTTCATACCAGTGGAGTCGCCAACAGATTTCAGAACAATGGAGTCACCACTAAATATGTCCTTCATGGAGTCGCCAGATAGATGATTACAACCAAATAGTGTCCAGAATTTGTCTATCAACAAAGTTGGATCTGTGTCATCTCCCAGGGAAGCTTGCTTCAATATCCTCTCCCCGATAATGACGCTAATTTGTTATCACTCCAGGAGTCCTTCTCAGGTTGTAGGTAGAAGATGCCTGGTAACTTAAAATATGTTTTGGTTTTCTGTGTAAGTTGGATCAAATGGGACAAATAAACTATTGGCTCACACTTAGGACACTTAGTAACATAATCAGATGAGACATTGCTTTCAAAAGTGTATAATCAGATGAGTAACTAAGTGGTGGGTGAATAAGGTCTATATCTATCAACCAGATCAGATGTGTGATGGGATGAATAAATGTAGCACATATTACTTATTAAATCAGTGTTTATGAGTTGACCAATGAGATGACAGACATTTGCAACTAGATAAACTTAAACAATAGTAATCAATCAAGCACAGAAAAAGAGAGAAAATGATAATCTGACATAAACAGTGAAAGGAACTTGTGATCTGTATTATATGTAAAAGGTCTCAGTACAATATCAGCATGGTCTAGTCTCTAGACTCCAACCATTACTTCATCTGAAGTTCTTGGCTTTATAGCCTTTACAAAATATTTCCAGATTCTAGAAAACTGGATCAAATATACTAAAGATAGAAAGTCAAAACAATTTTCAATAAACTGGGAATAGATCCTATTTTAATGGTCAAAATTTTATCCTGATAATCTTCATAGTCTTCGACAGCTGCACAAGTATTCATTAGTTGCTGGATGAAGTCAAAATTGCCACCATGGCAGACAGGTCATTATTTTTCCAAAAATAGGCAAGAAGCTTCATCATTTCAACCTTGCTGGCACCTTCAAAACTGGAACAAAGTATTAAATCTGATGCTCTTAATTATAATCTTCATTCATAAATCATCCTTGTGCATTTTAGAATAACAAAACTAGGATCTGTCCAAAAATAATGCCTTTCTGCCCTGTTCTGCGCTTTCGGTGGTTTGTGAGACAAAATTCTAACCTATAAGCCACCGAAAGCTTTGCTTTCAGTGGCTAAGAACAACTATGCAAACTGAAATAGCCATCGAAAAGGAAGGCTTTAGCAGACTTCTTCAAAGATTAAAAATTGTGTTTTCCAATCTCCCTGAGCTTTCATGATGACCTTATCATCATAAGAGTATGCTTCAACATCAACCACAGTCACTATGTTCCATAATGTATGCAAACACCTTTGAAAGTGACTGTCATCATGTGTAATTGATAACCTCAAAATCTAGTTGTAGAAGATTAGGTGATGGCCTGTTTTAGAATCTATACACCTTTAAGTTGTTCATTTTGATTTTGTGCCCCATATTACTGTTGCTACCTTGTTGTAGGTTAGATTCTATAGATCCTAGTATTCGGATGCCGAAAACCCATCATTTGTGGCATTTTTATTTGCAACAGTGGCCACAGGTGACTGCAATGCTTTGATGAGATTTCATCAATGCTTCCAAGCTGCAAAAGAGAGCATCAATGATATGTTCATGAGCTTTGGCAACTGATATTCTGCAAAAACATCATACACACATCTTAAATAAACAATATCATTCACCAAGTTGCACACAACCAACACTGCCTCTCCTTTACATGCATGTCATTTACATTCATTATCATGTATCCAGAACCTCATCACAAGGCTGCCACTTCTCAAGCTGAGGTGAAGATGTATTAGGTATACTGAGCCACTCTAGCAATGGAATGCCACATGCTCTTTATATATCTTCCAAGTTCTGACAGAAAAACTGAACAATCCTCCTGCAACAAATTTATGTGGCAGCATAATCTCAACAACATGGATTTCCACCAAATGAAGTGATTGTGGTGTGGTACTACTTCAACCTCCATTGAGACCCATTTTTCATCCATCAGACCATCATTGCCACTAATGTGGAGGCTGCTTCTGTTATGAAAAATATATTTTGGCCGATTAATTTATTCACCAAGTGCAAGCCCCTGGAAACCAGAAAATTGAGGGATTTATGAATACTGAATGGCAGATCCAATTTAATGCATGATTGTGCTAGTTGACAAAAACCCCTTGAACTTTGAAGTTCTGGCACCGATTGACTTATTGCATACATCCTCCATCTGGAACATTGAAAACATTCCATCATGACTCATGCAAATCACTTACACCTGAAATCAGACAAACAAAACCATTATGCCAAGGAGAAAACCCCTAGGTGAGATGGTTGTGTTGGTTGTGGAGCCCGATTATCTTCCTGACTTAGAGGTCTTGTGTTTTTCAGCTGTGTTTATACCCCATGAAGACTTTACACCCCAAAAGTATGTACACTATTCCACGTGGGGGAATGCAGAAGGGGGGTACCCCCTTTGTAGGGTTCGGGGGGGATATCCCCTCGGTTGGGGGGTTCGGGGGCGAAGCCCCAGAAGGAAAAATTGCCTTGTAAAAGTATATTGTAATTTCATTGTAAATATGGACCGTTCATTATAAGGCTGTAGATCTAACGGTAGAAATTATGTTAGGGTTTTTTTCCCTAGAAGGCAACCCTCTGTTATGAGGGAAATGTATTGCGGCTATGTATGATGGCGAGTATTGTATTATGAGTGAGGAGACTGTGAGAGAAAGAAGAGGAAGTTATAGCAGGTTTTGTTGTAGGTTGTATCCGTTCATTTGCTGGATAATAATAAAGGAAGGACTTGGAAATTTATTTGGCGGACGTAGACCACACTGGGTGAACCACGTAAATCTGTGTCTCTATTGTATTATGTATCTTCTGTGTTTTGTTCCACATTTGTTTTATTGTATTGCTCCGTGGTCCTGTTTTCTAACAGGTTGGTCCTAAGAAACAGCGAAATTTTGGCATAAATCTTCCATTTCGTGGCTCTCCTCTTGGATTATACATTATGGCCCGATACCCTCAACCTGTCAAAGAACTCACATTTCACCCTTACGTTCTATGAGCACTTGGAAACAACAACTCGTTTGATTGCTTGGCATGTTGAATACCTAAAACCCTGTTGATCGACACAATAAACTCAATCTCCTCTGCAAGGATTGAATAATGAAATTGATTTATACAAAATCTATCTCGTTACAACTGTATCATTGATTTATCTTGGTGCAAGACACCAGTGATCTTGGGTGCTTGACAAAGGCAAATGGAATTCTAAAGATCGGCACTAGGTTTAATATGGAGTATTGACCTGTCTTGAGTTTACGTTTGACTCGTAGCTTAATCCATGGCTTTGAGTGTTGAATCAATCTTAACATGTGGCTTGACTCATAGCTTTGACTCGTGGCTAGGTGCGCTAGACTTTGTGTTGTATGTTGTGTTTTGATATTTAACATTTAGAGCTTGGATTTCAATGTGACCTCAACATTAGACTTTGGTCCATGCACTAGATTTGATAATAGGATTAGACTTAGGATAGTGTATAATATAACCTAGGGTTAAGCCACTTAAAGAACACATCACCTCTGATTTTATTTGGTAACAATAAATCTAAAGAAGGATAAAAATAGGATTTAAGAAATATTGACAATGTGTGTTTGTGAAATGCGGGTTACAAGAGTTTGAAGAAAACATGATTAATGGGAACTTAATGGGGAATTTGAAGATATGGATTAGGGAAAATGACCAAGGAAAATGACAATTTAAGCATGAATGAACAAAAATGCCTCAATCTCTTCAGAATCATATGAAGAGATAACAATAGCAATAGTGGAACTGGGTTCTGCATCAATGATCCACTTCTCCCTATCTGGATCTGATTCAGAGTCAAAAAATGCCTCTGACTCGGAGGCCTTCAACTCGTCCACCAACGACTGCTTCGAGTGACATTCATCGGTGTTATGCTAGGTGATTTTATGGAATTCACACCACTTCCTGGTGTCTTTCTTCATCTTCTCATTACCCTTCTTTGTTTGCATCTTGGATTGGTTGTCCTAAGGGGGTCCATCCTTGTGTTGTCCTTTTTTTTGTGGGTTGGAGCCACCTTTTCCCTACTTTTGTTGTGAGTAATTTGCATATCCAAACTCTTGCTTCTTCTGTTTGAATTTCTGCTCAATTTTTAAAGCATATCGATAAGTCATTCCCACTGATGAGATGTACATAAACTTCATTTCTTTTTGGATGTATCTATGCATACTACCGCAGTACTTGAGCACCAGATGTCATTTGGAGTCTTTGATACCTAGCTTGGTATGTAGGGTATGGAAGATATTTGTGAACTTTGGCACTGTTTGGTCCCTTTCCTATCACAATGTGATCCATCTCGTGTACTGGTCATCATAGCTTCCGACAGGGTAGTATTGTTCCTTAATAACATCCTTGAAAGAATCCCAAGTGGGTGCGACCACATATATTGCAAATTCCTCAGTGGCCCTTTTCTCACAATAACTCTACCAACAATCCTTGACATGGGGGACTACCTTATGGAGCGCAAAGGTAATATTTTCTCTATCGGAAAAATTATGGATCGAAAAATACCTTTCTAGCAAATTCGACCATTTATCTAGAGCATCCACATATATTTGACTTTCAAATAAAGGAATATCAAAACTCACTTGTACCTTGAAGGGGGTTTCACCTCCAAAGTGGTCGCTTGATGAAGATGTGTCGCTTGTTGGCAGTCGTCAAAGAATTTATGAAAAATTATCCATCATCTTGTTCCTTTATCGCACGAAGGATTCCTCGAGAAATAGCTTAAAAGGATCTCATGATCCCTCGTCTCTCTTTTCATCCCCCATGGGAGGTCATCGGGGTTTGCGAGGACGGTCTTGCAAGGGCTCAACTACTTCTAGTCCCAATTCCTTATACCCTAACCACGTTGGGGACATGCACAAAGAAACAAATAAAGAGTAGGCCACTCTGATACCACTGATCCAGATTTATAAATGGAAAAAAATGAAATATATATGTATAACAAAGAAAATAACAGAGATACAACAAAACTTGACTTCCATTAATAAAGAGAATATGTTGAAACTGTAAACATGCAGACAGAAGCAAATTTTCTTGAATGGTGGCAGCTTATCTATGAGAAGAGATGTGACGTTTATGCTCCTTCATAAGAATATGAGTACAATGAGGCTCCAAAGGCCTTTATAACATAAAACATAAATGAGAAAACCCTAAACATCCAAAACCCTAACCCTAGGACATGAAACCCCAAAAGGTTTGTGGGCCCTGATGGGGGTAGTTGATATGTCAACTTCCCGAGGGAATAAATTTTTCATACGATCTTCGTTTGGCACACTCGATACACTGTTGGAAAGGTATAATTGAGGAGTACATATTCAATTCATCTTATCATTTTCCTATAGTCAAATTGCAGGCACTGTTGAATCCAAAAAACACCATTTAGGGCCTCAAAATGGCCTTAGAAGTTTGGGACTTGAAAAACTGTAGAAAAACTACCAAAATGGAAACTGTTCTTTAAGCCAGTGGAATAGGTGGGTGGCCACTGATATCCATCTAGATCATTTGGGCCTAGAGATTTACCTTTGGGCATTTCCATGTGTTGATATTTTATACAATTTCAGAAGTTATTCCTAAATGTAATTGTATTGGTTATTCCTAAGTGTAATTGTGAAAGGGTTTATTGATAATTCATGTCTTTTAGGTATTTTAGAGTATAAATAGAGGTTATGTTGAGTCATTTTGATCAATCATTGAATATAAGTAAAAGAGATTAGTAGAAACTTATCTAGGAGGCTATTCTTGGTTCGTGCCTGGGTCTCTTTGGTCTTGATTTCATGAAAGAACATTGTATGACATTATACATGTTGGAGGAATCTATATCGAGGAAATTTTATAGGGTTTTCTCTCCCTTGAGGGTTTCCCTGAGGATATATCTTATTGTTTTGTGGATATATATCTTTCAATTGTGATCCTTTTGCATATTAAATAATAATAAAATAATATAATACTTTAACTATTGGAAAAACAAAAAGAAATCAACATGGTATCAGAGCAGGCCAGAAAAAATAAGTTTTTCCGCACATTTTTGGAAGTGTTTTGACAAACTAAATTCATCTTCCAAGGAAGGATGACTACCAGCACCAAAATTGACGAGAATCTGGAAGGAGCGAAAAACTTTAGAGCATGGAAGTATAGAGTAGGCCTCCTTCTAGAAGAACATTATTTAGAAATATTTGTTGAGGAGGAAGTTCCAGAACCAGAGGAAGATGAGGCCAAGGAAAATAATAAAAAGAACTAGGCCATGGCTAAGAGGATTATTGCAGACTCAATCAGGGATCATCTGATCCATCATGTTTCTCCGTTAAAATATCCAAAGAAAATGATGGATGCACTGAATCATCTATTTGAAGTAAAAAACATCAACAAAAGGATGACATTGAAGACCCAAATGAAGAATGTGAAGCTTCAAGGTTCAAATTCCATTCACTCTTACTTCTCGAGAGTGAACCAGATAAAGGAACATATTGAAGCTATTGGAGACAATTTTGATGAAGAAAAAATGGCTATGACCACCTTGAATGGTCTCCCAATGTCATGGGACTCATTCATTCAAGGAATATGCTCAAGAAGAAAGTTAATCAAGTTTAGCATATTATGGGAAGATTGCACTCAAGAGGAAGCAAGGCTAGTAGCAAGAGAAGATAAATTTAGGGATGATGATCAAGCTTTAGCTTCTCATAAAAGGAAAGGAAAGAGTAAGAAAGAACCCTCATCCCCAAAGAAACCTCAAAATTCAAAGAATAATCAAAGAGACTATTCAAATGTGATGTGTTTCTGTTGTGAAAAATTGGGACACGTTGTAAAATTTTGTCCCCTTATTCTTAAACTAAAAGAAAAGGAAAAGGGAAAGAGGCCTCATGCTCATGTCACTGAAGAGGATGAACCATTGAAGAAAATTGCAAGAGAAGATGATTCAAGTGATTATGAATACATCCTAATATCGTCTCTCACAGGAACAATCACTCATGGAAATGATACTTGGTTGGTGGATAACAGTGCTTCTAAGCACATTACAGGGTATAAAGGCTCTCTGCCAAACTTAATTCATAAATACTTACCTCATAATGTGAATCTAGTGTTAGAAAAATAGGATCGCGGAGCAATAAAATAAAACAAATGTGGAAATAAAACACAAAATATACACAATACAATAGAGACACATATATACGTGGTTCACCCAGTGTGGGCTACGTCCACCAGAGGAATTGGCAGGTCCTTACTTTATTATTATCCAGCAAATGAAGGGATACAGCCTACAACACACCTGTTGTAACTTCTTCTTCTTTCTCTCACAATATCCTCTCTCAGAATACAATATTCACACTAATACATAGCCTCGATACATTTTCCTCATAAAAGAGGGTTTCCTTCTAGGGAAAAAAACCATAACATAACTTCTATCGTCAGATCTGTGACCTTATAATGTATGATCCAGATTTACTATGAAATTACAATATACATTTACAAGGAAATTTTTCTTTAGGGGGCCCGCTTGCCCCCAAACCCCACAGGGATAGTAACTCCCCCGTACACTCCCCTACATGGAGGAGTGTAAACTCTTGTAAGGTGTGAAGTCTTCATGGGGTATAAACACAACTGAAAACAAAGAAATCTGAATCAGTAAGATAATCAGGCTCCACAACTAACAATCTCCCACTTGGAGGCTGATCTCAACAACTCCACCACTGTTGTATATGTTGGAATTTGATCCTTCTTGGACCTGAAAAATTTCTCATCTTCACCTTCATGCTTGAATACCAACTAAAACTGAGGAGGAACTCAATTTCTCCCTGGTTACTACCTTAGTTAACATGTCTGCAGGATTTTGGCTAGTGTGTATCTTTTCCAACTTCAAATTTCCATCTTCCAAGATGGATCGTATGAAATGGTACTTGAGATGTATATGCTTAGTATTAGAATGGAAGGTTGAGTTCTTTGCAAGATGAATGACACTCTCATTGTCACAGTACAACTTGCTATTCTCTTTCTTCTTTCCCAATTCCTCCATAAAACTTTGTAACCAATCATTTCTTTACTAGCCTCTATAGCAACAACATACTCTTCTTCTGTTTTTGAAATCCATCTTACTGTTGTTCCACCTATAGTAAAACCATACCCTATGGTTCTCCTCCTGCTATCTTTATCACCTTCCATATCTGAATCAACATATTCCTGTAGAACAATGTTTGAACCTCCAAAACATAATGCATGAGTAACAATACCTCTCAAATACCTGAGAATCCACTTTACTACCTCCCAATGTTCTTTACCTGGATTATCCATATACCTTCTCACAACTCCCATTGCATGTGCAATATTTGGACTTGTGCAAACCATCGCATACATCAAGCTGCTAACTGCTAATGAATAAGGGACCCTGGACATGTATTATATCTCCTCCTCTGTCTTGGGACACATTTCCTTATTTAATTTGAAATGGTTGGCCAAAGGTGTATTAATTGTTTTTTCATTCTACATTCTAAACCTCTCCAACACCTTCTCTATGTACTCACCCTGAGACAATGTCAATTTGCGATTTTTCCTGTCTCTTGTTATTCTCATACCAAGGATTTTCTTTGCAACACATGAATCCTTCATTGCAAATGAATTAGATAATTTCTTCTTGAGCACATTTATATCCTGCATATTAGACCCTGCAACAAGCATGTCATCTACATACAATAGAAATATAATATAACTTCCATTTTCTAGCCTTTTAAAATAAACACAATGATCAAAATGACATCTACTATAAGCTTGTTATTTCATAAACCTATCAAACTTCAAATACCACTACCTTGGAGCTTTCTTTAGGCCATACAAGCTCTTCTTCAACCTGCATACCAAATTCCCCTTCCCTTTGACCTCATACCCCTGTGGATGTTGCATATAAATCTGTTCCTCCAAATCCCCATGGATAAAAATTGTTTTTACATCTAATTGTTCAAGATGCAAATCTTCTACTGCCACAAGACTTAAAATAGTCCTAATTGAGGTCATTTTAACAATAGGAGAAAACATTTCATCAAAATCTATACCTTTTTTTTGTGGAAACCCCTTTAATACAAGTCTATCCTTGTACCGTTTTTTTCCTCCATATTCTTCCTTCAACTTGTAAACCCATTTATTATGCAATGTTCTTTTTCCTATAGCCAACTAAACTAAGTCCCAAGTCTGGTTATTTACTAAGGAATCCATTTCCTCTTTCATGCCTTGCTCCCACTTTTTTTTGGTTTCTACCTGCATTGCCTCTTCATAACATTCTGTTTCACCAGAATCAGTCAACAATAAATAATACAATGAAGGAGAGTATCATTCAGGGGGTATACTTAACCTGGTAGATCTTCTAACAACACTTGCAGGAGTTTGAGGTACTTGTTGATCCTGTTGTTGTACATTATTATTTTTTGGTACCTTTGGAATTTTTTTCCAGTGACTTCATCAAGCATTGTGTATTCTGGTTTTTCTTTTTCCTGTTTCTTTCCCTGCAACTGATCTTTGTACATGACCTTCTCATTGAATATGACATATCTACTCCTAATAATTTTTTTATTTTCATAATCCCATAAGTGATAACCAAAATCATTAACACCATATCCAATAAGGTACACTTCTTGGATTTTTCCTCAAGCTTTGTTCTATTTTCTTTATCAATATGGAGAAATGATTCACAACCGAAAGTCTTCAAAAAAGAATAGTTTACTTTTTTTCCTGTCCATGCCTCCTCTGGAATCCTACCATCCAAAGAGCTTGAAGGTCCTCTGTTTATTAAGTAAACAACATTATCTACATCATCTTCCCAGAACTGTAAGGGCAAACCAGCATGCAATCTCATACTCCTTGCACGCTCCATGATTGTCCTATTCATCCTTTCTGACACACCATTTTCTCGTGGTGTTCCTGGAACTGTCTTTTCTCTACGAATCCCACAGTATCAATAGTAATCATAAAAATCCTCGCTGCAATATTCACCTCCATTTTATGATCTAAGACACTTCAACCTTTTTCCTTTCTCATTCTCAACCAAAGCTTTCCATTTCTTAAAAGTATCAAAAACATCATATTTGTGTTGAATGAAATAAACCCAAGTTTTTCTAGTTGCATCATCAATAAAAGTAACATAATAATGAGAGCTACCAAGAGATGATACCTGAGCTGGTTCCCATACATCTGTATGCACAAGATCTAACATTTCACTCTTCCTTTCTTTTCTGACTTTGATAAATTTGACTCTCTTATGTTTTCCATAAACACAATGCTCACAGAAATCCAAATCAATTTGTTTAATATCTAGCAACAAATTTATTTTGTGAAGTATCTGCATCCCCTTCTCACTCATGTGTCCAAGCCTATGATGCCATAGTGTTGTATCCACTCTTGTAGAAGCTAAAGAGATATAAGAGTCAATATTACCAATACATAAATGCAATGTACCTACCTTCTCTCCTTTTGCTATCACCAATGATCCTTTGGTGACCTTTCACACCTTATCAGTAAATATGGATATACAACCTTCACTTGCCAACTTCGCTGTTGAAATTAAATTTTTCCTTAAGTATGGAACATGTCTTACCTCTTTCAAAAACCATTGGTTTCCATTCCTTTGCTTTATTTTTACCTTTCCCATTCCAACAATTTTGCATGGTGCATCATCACCCAAATGAACCTATCCAAAATTAGCTTGAACATAATCTAGAAAATGTTTCCTATGGGGTGTGGCATGAAATGAAGTCCCCTAAATATACTACCCAAGACTCAGAAGTATTATCTACAGAAAGAATCAAATCATCTTGTAACACATCACCTATTACATTTGCTTCTTGATTTTTCTCTTGCTTTCCATCTCTTTGTTTATTTGGAGCTCTGCAGTCTTTCTTCAGATGTCCTTTCTTCCCACAATTCCATCATTCTATATTTCCGAGTCTTGATTTGGATCTTCCCTTCCTGGAATTCTCGCGATTCCCTGAGCCCTTTCCTCTATCCTTTTTTATTCCTTTGTTCTCCATGTTTAACGCATTACCTGATGTCTCACATATTCTTTTATGTCACATTTCCTCACTAAGGATAACACCAACAACATCATCAAGTTTTAAAGTATTTGAACCAGAGACAGAGTTACTTACAACTATGACCAAGCCGTTCCATCTTTCTGGAAATGAGCACAAGATTAGAAGAGCCCTAACCTCATCATCAAAGTCCACTTTTACAGAACTTAGTTGATTAGTAACCATATTAAATTCATTTAAATGATCTGCAACAAACCCACCTTTTAACATATTCATATAAAATAATCTCTTCATAAGAAATATCTTATTGGATGTCGAGGTTTTTTCATACAATTTAGCCAATGCGTCCATCAACTCCTTCGTTGTCTTTTCTTTCAAAATATTGAAAGCCACCGGTGATGCCAGGCTCAGTCGTATCGTTCCTAGAGCCTTTCTGTCAGAAATCTCCCATTCTTCATCCTTCATGGTCGTCGGCTTCTTTGCTATTCCACCCAATGGTAGGAATAGATCCTTCTAACATAAGTAATCTTCCATCTGCATCTTCCATAACTAGTAGTTTTGGCCGTTAAATTTCTCGACCCTAAATTTTCCATCTTCCTCCATTGCTCCCACTCAAACTAGGAACCCTCTTTTCCTGTGAGTTAACTTTCGCTCTGATACCAGTTGTTATAAAAAGAGGAACGCAGATTAATAAAATAAAAAAAATGTGGAAACAAAACACAGAATATACACAATACAATATAGACATAGATATACGTGGTTCACCAAGTGTGGGATACGTCCACCAGAGAAATTGCCAAGTCCTTTCATTATTATTATCTAACAAATGAAGGGATACAACCTACAAAAAACTCGATGTAACTCCTCTTATTTCTCTCATAGTATCGTCTCTAAGAATACAATATTCACACTAATACATCGCCACAATACATTTCCCTCCTAAAAGAGGGTTGCCTTCTAGGGAAAAAAACCCTAACATAACTTCTACCATCATATTTGTGACCTTATAATGAACAGTCCAGATTTACTATGAAATTAAAATATACATTTACAAGGAAATTTTTCCTTCAAGGGCCCGCTTTTCTTCGTACCCCGCAGGGGCGTAACCCCCTCTGCACTCTCCCGCATGGAGGAGTGTATATTCTTCCAAGGTGTAAAGTCTTCATGGGGTATAAACACGATTGAAAACAAAGAACTCTAAATCAAGAAGATAATCAGGGTCCACAACCAACATCAAGGTGATGATTATCAGTATCCGATCAAAAGAGTAGGAGAGGCCTTCTACAAACTAGATTCTGGGAAGGCAACGAGGATGAAGGATGTGCTTTATGTACCAGGTTTAAAGAAGAACCTTCTCTTGATTTCAGCTGTGGATGAGAAGGGTTTCAGGGTTGCATTTGTAGATAGAGAAGTTCTCATGTGGCCAAAAGGAAAGACATTTAATGATGCAGTTGTTATTAGTGTCCAAGAAGGAGGACTGTATAAATTAAAGGGATGCTCAGATTCAACATTTATTCATGACATTGTGAATTCAAGTGAGCTATGGAATAAGAGATTTTCCCACCTACATTACAAAGCTTTACCAATTGTGAGAAATATGGTAACATGACTACCATATATTCAGGTGAATCTAGATGGCATGTGCAAAGGTTGTGCACAAGGAAAGAATGTGAAGAACCCCTTTCCAAGAAGTGATAGTAGAGCCAAAGGAGTCTTGGATATCGTACAATCGAACATATGCAGACCAATGTCAGCACCATCACTTAGTGGGTACATATATTATGTATCTTTTATTGATGATTACTCAAACAAAACTTGGATTTACTTCTTGAAGTCAAATGGTGAAGTATTTGGTAAGTTTAAGGAATTCAAGGCACTGGTAGAAAACCTAACAAAAAGGAAGATAAAGATGTTGATATCAAATAATGGAGGAGAATTCACTTCAGATGAATTCTTATATTTCTACAAAGAAGTTGGGATTAATAGGGATCTCTCTACTCCCTATAATCCACAACAAAATGGGGCGGTAGAGAGAAAGAATCAGACGATTATGGAAGTAGTGAAGGCCATGATTCATGATCAAGATTTACCTATGTATCTATGGGCAGAGGATAGTTTTGTATGTACAGAACATAAGTCCCCATCGCGTTCGTGAAAATAAGACACCAGAGGAAATGTTTTCAGGAGATAAGCCAGAGGTTAGCCACCTGAGGATATTTGGTTGTCTTGTATATGTGCATGTACCCAAGGACAAGAGAACAAAGTTGGGCCCATATGGAAAGAAAGGTATATTTGTTGGGTACAGTGACACATAGAAGGCCTATAGAATATGCATTCCCAATCATTGGAAGATCGAGATTATTAGTGATGTAAATTTCAATGAGGATGTATCTTTTCACAAATCAAAGCAGGGTCGTGTAGAGGAATCTCATGATGAAGAGAATGAAGTTCCTAGAGCTGCGGAGACAAGAGAAGTGGAAGCATAGGAATCCATTCCTGAGGATGAGGATATGGCCAAACCACAGAGGTCTATGGAGAAGCCTACATAAAAGAGAAGACCAGCTTGGTCACAAGAGGCCATCAAAGATGCAGAGAGATATGGTGCCTAGGATGGATCATCTAGGAAATTCAAGAAACAAAAACCATATGCCGACTATGTGGAATTATTGTGTGATATCATTGATGTAGATCCTACCAACTATGAAGAAGTTGCAGGAAAGAAATAATGGAAGGATTCCATGGTCAAGGAATACCAGTCAATAGTGAAGAATGACGTTTGGGATGTGGTTCCCAGACCCAAGGAAAAATCAGTTGTGAGCTCCAAGTGGATATTCAAGACAAAGTATATTGTAGATGGAAGCATTGAGAAATACAAGGATATATTTGTAGCATGAGGATTTTCTCAAAAGGAAGTAATTGACTATGAGGAGACTTTTGCTCCTGTGGCAGATATACTTCAATAAGGGTTTTTATTTCAATAACTATTGTGATGAAATGAAAGGTTCATTAGATGGACACGAAGACAACATTTTTTAATGGGGTAATAGAGAAAGAGATTTACGCAAAACAACCACAAGGATTCGAGACACGTGACAAGGAGACACATGTGTGCAGGTTAAAGAAGGCATTATATGGATTGAAGCAGACACCGAGAGCATGGTATGATCATATTGATGGTTTCTAATGAGAGTGGGATTTACCAAGAGCAGTGCAAATCCTAACCTTTAATTCAAGGTTGAGGATGATGGAACAATGATATTACTACTATATGTGGATAACCTGTTCTTGACAAGAGTGGAGAAGCTCATCATTGAGTGTAAGAGAAAACTCATTGTAGAGTTCAGAATGAAATACCTAGGTTTGATGCACTACTTTTTGGGTCTAGAGGTGTAGCAGAGGAAGAATGAGATATTCTTAAATCAGGGAAAATATGTTTTGGATATCCTGAAGAGGTTCAAGATGTTGGATTGTAAACTGATGGCTACACCAATGGAATCAAATATGAATTTTTTGGATGATATGACTTCATAGGTTGTGGATGCTACATTATACAGGAAGATGATTGGATCATTGATGTATTTGATAAATACACGACCAGATATATGTTTTTCTATGAACATTCTAAGTCAGTACATGGTTGACCCCAAACATGTTCACCTGATTGCAGTAAAACATGTGATGAGGTATCTTAAAGGTACAGTGGATTATGGGCTCAAGTATGTTGTAGACAATGAGATCGGTCTACTTAGATATTTGGATTCAGATTGGGATGGTAGTGTTTCAAATCAATAAAGTACATTAGAATGTTGCTTCACTTTGGGATCCTGTATGATTTCATGGATTAGTAAGAAGCAGTCATGTGTAGCACTCAGTACGGCTGAGGAAGAGTATGTGGTAGCATGTGCAACAATTTGCGAAGCAGTGTGGCTTCGGAAATTACTGATTGGATTATTCGATATTGTGATGGAGGCAACCTGTATCTTGTGCAACAACAAGAGTTTTATAAAGTTGTTAGAGAACCTGGTGTTTCATGATAGGTCGTAGCATATCGAAATAAGGTATCACTATATCAGGGATATGGTGCAAAAGAGAGCAGTGAGGCTCCAATATGTGGACACTGATGAGAAGGTTGCGGATATGATGACAAAGCCATTGTCAAGGACGAAGTTCGAGTACTTCAGGGACAAGCTCGATGTAGTCCCTCTTCAAAGGGAGTGATGGATTTAGATGTTATCACAGGGTAGTGGATGTCATGATGACATGTTATAGCTATTCAAGAGCTACCCGCCGACCCTGGATGCATTATGAAGAGACGAGGTATAGATTTTATCACAGGGTACTGGATGTCATGCATAAGATATCTGAGCTTTTAGCAGGAAACTGGATAGTCTCATGATGACATGTTGTAACTATTGGAGAGCTACCCACCGGCCCTAGATACATGCTATGAAGTCACTATGGATTTCCTGTGGTGTATATATTCGTGTGTCTGACAGTCAATGGTCATGAGCTTGTGTGGATGGCGAAATTATTAGAGTCTGTGCCTGATAGAATACCTTCCTCATTAAGAGAGAGTGTTCAGATTTTATGTAATTTCGGAAGTTATTCCTAAATGTAATTGTATTGGTTATTCCTAAGTGTAATTATGAAAGGGTTTATTGATAAGTCATGTCTTTTAGGTCTTTTAGAGTATAAATAGAGGTTATATCAAGTCATTTTGATCACTCATTGAATATAAGTACAAGAGAGTAGTAGACACTTATCTAGGAGGATATTCTTGGTTCATGTCTGGGTCTCTTTGGTATTGATTTCATGAAAGAGCATTGTATGACATTGTACATGTTGTAGGAATCACCAATTCTTGTAAGGGGGGTATTTCTCTCCAGTTTCGGGCCCTTGGTGTAAAATCCGAAGAAATGGGGTTTAAAAACTCATCAAAATCATTTTATTCCAAGGTCGTAGCCATGAGTGCCAAGCGTAGCACACAGAAGTCCATTTTGGGCTTAAAATCAAGAGAGCGAGCATTTTTGTTTTCAATGGCGAGGATCCATCAATGGAGAAGATTGATAGTCGACGGGTAATTGTGATCAATGGAGCTGTGCAAGGTTTACCACAAGAGATAGCACCCATATCGCCGAAATGATCATGGTCATTCGATCTTGCAGGGACAGGTGGCAGCTAGTCGGCGTTTCGGGAATCGGCCTTTCGTGGATCGCAAGTTGGGAGGATAGTGTTCTCCCTTGGGTTTGAAAACCCCGAAATGTGAATCCCTGGGAGCCTGGCCCACGATCATGGCCTAGGGTTCTATGGAAAGGTGGGGCCTAAAGAAGGAGGACAGGTGGCAATGCTTGAGCCATTTCGCGGTACTAGTCATTGGGAAAATGAGGAAGAGATACATCATGTATCTCTGGTGCGCATAGTCTTGAAAGAATCGAGACCATTGATCAAATAAATATCTCAGCTGTCCATCCAAGGGACATGTGGTGCGTGATTAAGCATCGTCGCGGTTTCATCTATCGAGATTTCAAAAGACAAGGGGTCTCTCCTCCATTGCATTAGGAAACCCCGAGATGCAAAATGTTAAGCCCCTAGAGCTTGGCCCATGGTCCTAGCGCCAAGTTCATTTAGAAGAAAGGGCCAATGATGGTATGATATGGGTAAAACCCACTTTTCCTAGGTCGACAATCGGGCGCATACAATTTAAAAGAGGGGTGGATCTAGGCATTCATGAAGTGTGCACCCAGATCTACGGACAAGGTCTGATTCTGGACCCCCTCCACCATTCTGCCCTTAATGGGGGGGGGTGTGGGTCCAGAATGGTACCATGCAAGTTTCAACGCTTAGGATTGAAGTGCCTAGATCTGCGGCGCACATTCAATTATGGATCCCCCTTTCCATCCTACCTTTAATGAAGGGGGGGTCTAGAATGAGGTGGTTTTGAAAGTGGGTCCCCCTCCTATCGTGTCAGCCTCCTGTGTTGTCGAACCCTCTCCCACCTTAAACCTCTTACCACTTCCCCCTCTGCTTACCACCTTCGTCTCCCAGTGACAAGTGTCCCTCACTCCTCCTCTCTTATTCCCCTGTCACATCTCCGGCTCCCATTCCTCCTTACCCTCCTTTGCTCTGCGCCACCTCCACCTATTATGTCCCCACTCACCGACCCATCACACTTGCAGCCTCCTCGTCACCTCTCCATGACACTTCACCTCATCGCCTGATGTCCCAGCCTCGGTGTCCCCTCCACCTGGCCACCTTTGTCTGATTTTTCTTGCGCCATCACCTCGCCAGAGACTCTTTCACAACCAATTGTCGGGTCCCTCTACAAAGGTCCAGCTTAGTTCCAGAAGGCAGAAAGTGGCCCCCGTGTCCTCTAGGTTCCACGTTTGACTCACGCCAATTCTAACCCCGAGAAAGAAGTTATTGTAGCAGGTGGTGGCGGTTGAACGTCGTCTCCACCATAAATGGAAGGTTCAGAAAGGGACTGTCAGCATGTTAACTCGTTGTAGGCCCGTTCTAGAACACGGTTGCGTAGGACTGAAGTGCACAATTGTCCATAGATTGCATGCGCAGTCTGCCAGTAAACATGCAGACGTAATGCCTTCAATGCAGTGTCTCGAATCTGCTGTTGTTGTTTTGCTTTGAGTATATGTAGGCATTTTTTCCATTTTGTAAATCATCGATGGTTGAGTTAGGCTCCCGTATTGTAAATTTTTGATGAAGCATTGGTTTTCCTAGTTATGAAATTGTATCTGAGACCTCCTGTTTGATGAAAGTCAACTTCTCTCCATCTCTCTGTAAGCTCTGTTTTAAGACACTTGGAATTGGCAGGTCCAGTCGACGGTGATTATGTTGTTGTGATGTATGTTTGATCATGACAGTATTTTCACCAGTTTTAAATCAATTTCTTGTGCTATCTTTTCTCTCTTACATTGGATAACTCAGAATTGGAGGTTCAATTCGAGTTGTTACATCGACATTGTGATGAAGGTTTGATCACTATGTTACTGTAACTGTGTCATCCTGGCACATTTCAGTGTTTTGTTCTTTCTTCTACATGCTTCTAGAAGGTCTGATGCCCATAGCAGTCTGGTGCGTCTTCTCACCAAGTCTTCCCTCTGTTCATTGTAAACTCAACTTCCTGACTGAAGTTAGATCAAGACCTCACCTGCTAGTGCATCCCTAGCCTAGTTTTCTGAGTTAAAAAGATATTCTTCTGGGTCTGCATCCATTCGATCACCCTTTTTATAAACAAATTGTGACATATAAACTAATGGGCATCAAGCTCTGCTTCTGCTGCAATCCAGGAGTGACTTTTGACGCTAACATTTCTGGCACCATTACCGGGGATGAAGTTGAAAATTTTCCCTGGGGTTGAATGACATTGAGCCTCTGATTTTGAAGGTGCATCAGGCATTAGAGACCTTGAAGATTGCGACTGTGCACCTGGTGACTCCACTGTTTCCACTTCACTATTTCGGCTGTGGCTATTTTAGCACGCCTGAAAGATGACCTAGAGGAGATTCCTCAAGAAGGTTTTTCACAGCTGCTTTCTCAACTTGAGAAGTTCCCTGGGATAACGACAACACTAGGATCTAGCCTTTCATGGTGAACAAAGAGCAGACACATTCAAAGCTGTGAATCTTTCACCTAGAGACTCCATGATTCAAGGATCGATTGACGACTCCGCTAGTTCGATATGGAGAAAATCCTAGCTCGGAGGTTTGCTCCTTTTAATTTTTTTTGTTGTTCCTAGTTTTCCTAATGTTGTCCCTACTCCAAATGAATGGGGTGATTATTTGCCCATATTTAGTGAGCGTAAAGAGGACAACCCTACTCGACATCTCCATGAGTTTCATGAACTCATGCATCAGTGGGGAATACATCATAAAGATGTATTATTGAAAATGTTCATGTTCTCGTTAGTAGGGGATGCTCGTGAATGGTATCGTTTTTTACCCCCTGCTAACATTTCTTCAGTCAGAGAATTTCATGCAACTTTTAATAGGCACTATCAAAATTTTTATTCCTCTGAGTTTATCTGTCATAACTGTTGTGAGGAATGTGAGGACAATGAGCAAGACATGGTTGTGTCTTATAAAGGCTGTGAGGATGAGGGAAGCTATAAGGACGAGGACCCTAAAGAGGAGGAATATGCTTGGGGCAAAGTTATGGAACTGATAAAATCTCTCACTGCCAAACTAGACAGTTTGGAAGATGAACGATGTGTAGAGGATTTTCCAGCCCTTGAAGAAGATGTTCTTGGCAGCCCTACTGAAGACGATAATGAAGATTTCATAGCGGTAGAGGCATTAGTTTCTACCCCTGATGAGCATGTTGTCTCAGATTTAAAGGAAGAAGCCATTGTGGAAGAGGATTGTCCTCTTTTTCTTCACGAAATTTCTCATGATGTATTTACATTTGGGATTGAAAAGAAGGATCAGGAGATCGTTCCATTTTTACAATATGGAGGAGTTTTGTGCTCACCCAACTTTAACGACTATTCAATTGAGGAGAAGCAGAGCCCCACATTGCAGTTTACTAACCAGAGGAGCATCCAGCATTTATGTGACAATTATGAATCAAGTTCTGAGATGGATATGCAGGATTTCCCAGAACAGATAGTAGAGCCCAGTCCTCTATTTATTAAAGAAGATTATCATGAGGAAATGAACCACCCTTAGCCTACAGAAGACAATGAGCAGAAGATTGAAGAGCAGAGCTTTCCCACAAGTCCTATCTATGATGATTATGATTCTAACCCTTGGGAGAGCCAAGAAGAAGAAAAGGGAGAACCAGAAGAGCCAGAGGAGCAGCAGGAGGAGTAGTTTATCCCATGTATAGAGCCTACCAGTGAGCATCCACTGCCTGAGATCAGTCAACCTACACCAGTCTCTCACCCCCCTAGGCCTATCAGAGATATTCAACCATGTGTGAGCAGCTTTGTAGCAGAGGAGGTTGTCCATCACCCATTTTTTGGAGATTTCCACTGGTCCTATGACCCTGTGAAGGAATACATGGAGTTGTATTTCCTTCATGACTTGCAGTTTCCCAGCTTCATCCTAACCTCAGCCTTAGGATGGAAGTTGAAGGATGTAACCGTTCTGCTTTCATGGTTAGATCAACTTCCAGTGATCATTGATAGAATAAGAGTTCTTCCATTCAGGAAGTTACTTGATTGGCTCTGGTGGAAATTTGCTTTCACCTAGCCCCATGTAAAGGATTTTATTAGTTTAGGACTATACATAAATAAACTTCTTGGAGCATGTGTGTTTAGTTTGTTTTATTTCACTTATCGACATGTATTTTTTAGCAGGGTGTCTTGAGATCGACTCCATATCCTAACAGAAGGCAACTAGAACTACAAAAGGAGTTCTTAGAGCATCGCAGGTTTGACTCTATCCCCCATGGAGCCTAATGTTATCACCAATTCTTGCAAGGGGGGTATTTTTCTCTAGTTTCGGGCCCTTGGTGTAAAATGTGAAGAAATGGGGTTTAAAAACCCATCAAATGCATTTTATTCCAAGTTCGCAGCCATGAGCACCAAGCGTATCACGCAAAAGTCCATTTTGGTCTTAAAATTAAGCGAGCGGGCATTTTTGTTTTCAACAGCGAGGATCCATTGATGGAGCAGATCGAGGGTCGACGGGTAATTGCGATCAATGGAGCTACACAAGGTTTAGTGCAAGAGATAGCGCCCATATCGCCGAAATGATCATGGTCGTTCGATCTTGCGGGGACAAGTGGCAGCTAGTCGACATTTTGGGAATTGGCCTTTCGGGGATCACAAGTTGGGAGGACAGGGTTCTCCCTTGGGTTTCAAAACCCAGAAATGCGAAATGGGAAGCCCCGAGAGCCTGGCGCACGGTCATGGCCTAGGGTTCTATGGAAAGGCAGGGCCTAAAGAAGGAGGATAGGTGGCAGTTCTTGAGCCGTTTCGCGGTTGTAGTCATCAGGAAAATGAGGAAGAGATACATCATGTATCCCTGGTACGCGTAGTCTCGAAAGAATTGAGACCATTGATCAAAGAAAGATCTCATCCGTCCATCCAATGGACACGTGGTGCGCAATTAAGCAATGTCGCAGTTTTGGCTATCGGGATTTCAAAAGACAAGGGGTCTCTCCTCCATTGCATTAGGAAACCCCGAAATGCGAAATTTTAAGCCCTTGGAGCCTGGCCCATGGTCTTAGCACCAAGTTCATTTAGAAGAAAGGGCCAAATATGGTATGATATGGGTAAAACCCACTTTTCCTAAGTCAACGATTGGGTGCATATGATTTAAAAGAGGCGTGGATCTGGGCGGTCATGATCCGTTCACCCAGATCTATGGACGAAGTCTGATTCCATACCCCCTCCATTGTTCTTCCTTTAATGGGGGAGGGTCCGGAATGGTACCACGCAAGTTTCAACGCTTGGGATTGAAGCGCCTAGATTTGCGATGCACATTCAATTCCAGACCCCCCTTTCCATCCTACCTTTAATGAAAGGGGGGGGTCTGGAATGAGGTGGTTTTGAAAGTGGGCCTCCCTCCTATCATGTCGCCCTCCCATGTTGTCGAACCCTCTCCCACCTTAAACCTCTTACCACTTCCCCCTCCACTTACCACCTTCATCTCCCAGTGACAAGTGTCCCTCACTCCTCTCTTATTCCCCCATCACATCTCTTGCTCCTGTTCCTCCTTAACTTCCTTTGCTCCACGCCACCTCCACCTATTGTGTCCCCACTCACCGACCCATCACACTTGCGGCCTCCTCGTCACCTCTCCATGACACTTCACCTCATCTCCCGATGTCCCAGCCTTGGTGTCCCCTCCACCTGGCCACCTTTGTCCGATTTTGCTCATGCCATCACCTCGCCAGGGCCTCTTTCACAACTGATTGTCGGGTCCCTCTGCGAAGGTCCAACATAGTTTCAAAAGGCACAAAGTGGCCCTCGTGTCCTCCAGGTGCCAAGTTTGACTCACGCCAGTTCTGACCCCAAGAAACCAGTTATTGTAGCAGGTGGTGGCAGTTGAACGTTGTCTCCACCATAAATGGAAGGTTCAGAAAGGGACTATCAGCCTATCACCTCATTGCAGGCCTGTTCTAGAACACGGTTGCATCTGACTGAAGTGCACAGTTGTCCAAAGACTGCATGTGCAGTCTTCTAGTAAACATGCAGACATAATGCCTTCAATGCAGTGTCTAGAACCCGCTTCCATTGTTTTTCTTTGAGTATATGTAGGCATTTCTTCCATTTTGTAAATCATCGATGGTTGAGCTAGGCTCTCATATTGTAAAGTTTTGATGAAGCACTAGTTTTCCTGGTTATGAAATTGTATCTGAGACCTCCTATTTAATGAAAGTCAGCTTCTCTCCATCTCTTTGTAAGCTCTATTTTAAGACACTTAGAATTAGCAGGTCCAGTCGAGGGTGATTATGTTGTTGTGATGTATGTTTGATCATGACAGTATTTTCACCAGTTTTAAATCAATTTCTTGTGTTATCTTTTCTCTCTTACACTGGGTAACTCAGAATTGGAGGTTCCAGTCGAGTTGTTACATCAGCATTGTGATGCAGGTTTGATCACCGTGTTACTGTAACTGTGTCATCCTGGAACATTTCAGTGTTTTGTTCTTTCTTCTACATGTTGCTAGAAGGCCTGATGCCCGTAGCAGTCTGGTGCGTCTTCTCACCAAGTCTTCCCTTTGCTCATTTTAAACTCAACTTCTTGACTGAATTTAGATCAGGACCTCACTTGCTAGTGCATGTCTGGCCTAGTTTTATGAGTTAAAACGATATTCTTCTAGGTCTGCATCCATTCGATCACCCTTTTTATAAACAAATTGTGACATATAAACTGATGGGCGGCAGACTCTGCTCCTGCTACAATCCAGGAGTGACTTCTAACGCTAACAGAGGGTTTCCCTGAGGATATATATTATTTTTTTGTGGATATATATCTTTTAGTTGTGATCCTTTTGCATATTAAATAATAATAAAATAATATAATACTTTACCTATTGGAAAAACAAAAAGAAATCAACACCATGATTGTTTGTTCCACCTGTTCCATTGAAATTTTTCTCATCATAGCTTCATTATGTTCTTCGGTGATCAATTGAGGTATGTTCTTGGTTGTCTTTTTGATTTCTACTTTCCTATTTTCTTCGGGTTGTTTCATCAAGGTACTATAATATTGGACTAAATTGGTTTCTATTTCTCTATGGTTATTGAATTTATTTCGATTGGTGTCTCTGATTGATGTAATTCAATTAGAGTGTCTATACTCGAGCATTGAATTGTATAAGAAATTCATATTCTTTTCCTTTCTTTTAGCCATTGAACTCTTCATTTCTAATGCCATATATGTTCCTCTTGATTCTCTCAGATAGAGATTTGAGCTTTCAATTTTGTCTCATCCTCGATGAGTTCATCTGAGCATCCATTTATTATCATATTTCATTGAATTTGTTGCATCTCCTCCATAAGATGGCTTTTGGCCATGGAGATATTCGTAAATTCTTCTGTGTTCCACTTTTTGAGTTGTTGTTTGAGATTCTTCAGGCATTGTTGAAGGCTATACATTGGTGAGCCCCTTGGTATAGCCGCATATTTCCATCCACCCTCAAATTTCTCCTAGAAGGATTGATTATTTAACTAAAATTGTTCAAAACGAAAGGGTTTGTTCTTTAGGATAGATTGGATGTCTATGGTAAGGGTTACATGCCAGTGATATGAACACTGGAAAGGAATAATAGAGGTCTCTAAAGCATAGTTAAGTTGTAAAAGGGACTTAAATACCAAGAAATGATCAAGGTGGGAGGCTATCTACTGAGGGATTCTCTTATGGTTGTTCTTGGTAAAAATTCCATTATTAGTTTCCCAATCGACCAAACTTATGTCGCTCAAAACCTCCTTGAAGAGATCTAAGTCCAAATCCAGTCGATTTAAACCCCCTTTTTCCTGAGAGGGATAGGATGATATTGAAATCACCTCCATAATCCATGGGATGTAAGAGGTATAAGGATTGATTCTTTGAAGAGAGTTCATAAAGGCTAATTTTTCCTGTAGTAATTGTCGGCCTTAGACATTTGTAACTATACCTTTTTTTGTTTGAGTCGACAAGTTGGAAGTTAGTTGAGAGGGAATGTTGGGTTGAAAAGAAAAGGTTGAGGGAGATATCTGAAGGATTTCATAGGATGGTGTTGACAGCCGAAATTGACCATCTTTCAATTGGAAGAATGAGTCCGGTCCAGGGTTGTCTAAATAACCCAAGCCATTTGGTATAACTCATTCTGACAGGTTTAATGGCTCCGTTGGCCAATCTAAAAGTCCTAGAAGAAACAAATAAAATAAATGAAAGAGATGAAATAACTAACTAATTACTAAACACTATATATATATGTACATATGTTCTAATGTAACTGTAGTAGTTGTATTTAAGCAGAAGATATACAAGTCTAGTTTATTTACATGATTTACAAGCTGCAAATTTTAATGGAAACTTACGAAAATCGATGTGAAAAATTATTGCTTCTAGGAAGCAGATAAAGAAAGCACATAAAAATATTTATTGTTTTTCTTTTATAAATTTAAAGAATCTTGCAAAAAAAAAAAAAA
>ML782241.1:1626515-1646644 GCA_009831015.1 Picea engelmannii
AAGAAACACGATGCATCCTTTTTCTAATTTTTTAATTTTTAATAAGAAACATAATACATCCTTCTATAATTTATTATTATTATTATGAAACATGATGCATCCATTCTCTAAGTATAATTTACTTTCCTTAATCTATATTTAAATATAAAAAAAAATTCCTAATATTATATCAATATTTATTTATTAATCATATTTAAATATAAAAAAAAAAAAAAATCCTAATATTATATCAAAATTTATTTCTTAATCATAACAATTCAAAAATATTAAATATTATTTAAATATAAAATTCTATTTATTAATTAATCATAACAATTAAAAAATATTAAATATTATTTAAATAGCAAATATAAACTTCTATAGCTTTTAAGGAAGCCGCGTTATTTTGAATTTGATTAATCATTTTGAAAACGAGGAACAAAACTATATATATATTGTATTCAATGCCCTTTCGTCACACTCTTGGTTGCCATGTCCAATTATCATGCTTTTTATTTTATTTTATAAGGTTGCTATGTACAATTATCATGCTTTTTGGGATGAACGCATCCCTTTTCTAAATATAATTTACTTTTTTTAATCTATATTTAAATATTGAATTTGTTTTCCTAATATTATATTAATATTTATTTATTAATCATAACTATTAAAAATTTAAATATTTTTTGTAAGTGAGTGTAATAACCTGTATTATTGTAAAAGGATTAAGATACCAAAAATGGGGCACCCTGGTCTACCAAGAAGGAAATTAGACTAGTGGTTCTTGAGTTGCGTTTTTTGAAATATACGAGGGGTGGGACTGGTCTACCACCATGGGAAACCAAGTCAGTCCTACCACATCCAATTTAAAAAAGATAAGCAAAACAAACATAAAAAGCAGAAGCTAAGACAATACACTAGACTCAGATGGGTAGTGTGCTGGACTGACCTGAATACACCTGGTAGATCTACCAATAGACTAACCATACACTAGTCTAGGACAATGATGTGTTTCTTTGCACCATCCATCTGGCCCTTGTTATCATCCTTCTGGGAGATCGTGCGAGTCTTTATGATATGTGCTGGCGCTCCATTTCCATCGGCTGGTGTGATGTCCATGTGATGGACATAACGTAAGTAGAGGTGGAATTGGGCAACCAACCTCTCCATCTTGGATTTCTGGTCCTTCTCGACCTCAACTAACAGTTTGGTAATAGTTTCTAGACTGTTGAAGCAACTCAGGATTTTGTCCAGCATTTTCTTGTGTTCTTTGTTGTCCTCTAGTCTAGCGTCTTCCATTTCCAAGCTCACTTTGCCAATCATCATCTTAGTTAGCCACGCCATCTCCACCGTTTTATGGTAGAGAGTTTCCCTGGGTTGCGTGACTCCCGGATCAGTTACCCAGTCCACTTCCTATGTCAGAGCCTCCCACACTTTGCCCTTGCATTTTTCTTTGATTTCCTTTTCCCACCGAGTAATGGTCGCTTTTCCTTTCAGTGCAACCAGAGCTTGGAAGGTGCCCTCTGCGTCTTTTCCCCCCTGCTCCATTCTTGATACCCGCCGAGGACTGTTCGAAATTTACTTTCCAAGGGGGATTCTTTTCTTGTGCGTTTTCTTCATTCGCACCATCCCGTCTGGCCTGTCACAGCTCCTTTGTTGGATACTCAGCCTATTCCTCACTACACAGGGGTTCCTACTTTTCATGCCGTTTGTATCTGTGATAGCCCCTACAGTTCCGCTCTTCCTGTTTGCGTCTATTTCTGTTGTTTCTTCTCTTATTGATATTCCCCTGCTGTGAACTTGTCCTTCCAATCATGGTTTTCCCGTAGAGGTGAGCACTCTCGTCCTTTTTCCCCGTTACGACTTGTATGATCATGATGACTCGACCGTTATCCCTGTGCAGGTCCTTGCCCCTTCTCACTTGAGATCTAACTGTGTTGCTCTCCATACCTGTGCTTTGGCATGGTGGGTCGATTCTAGTCCGTGTCGATTCCTCATGCCTTACGTCATTTGCTACATGTTAGGCAATCAAAGGCAATATGATCCTACATTGTGATTGGTGGCCGAGTGTTAGGCAATCATATCCTGCCTGGGTCCTTTGTGCCTTTTGTTGGGCCTTGCACTGCCCTCCTCGATGCGACCTTCCTTGCTTAAGATGCCTTCATGTTCTTTTGTCGCTAGGTGGATGTAGACTGTTCTGAGTTTTCCATTCGAGATGTTGATCCAAGTAGTGTCTAGTTTCGGTCCTTCCTTGCCAACCCCCTAGTTGGCAATTCTGTCCACCAGGCCATTCACTGACCTGCGTACCCAGCACAACTCCACTGTGTTCAAAATTTTCAGATGCTCCTGGATTTTTTGTAGGGAATATGCCATGCACCAGTGTCTCTGAACCTTGCCCACTCTGGTGCCATTTTGGAGTCTCTTCATCGTGTTGATAACCAAGGTGGAGTCACCTTCCACGATAGTGTTCGTCATCCTTTCATGACTTAGGATTTCGATACCAAGCTCCAGGGCTCCAAACTAGATGATGTTACCACCACTATCTCTGATCACCCCTCCCATCCCTACCATTCCTTGGTTTCCTTTTGCCACCCTGTCAAAATTCAACTTGAGGAACCCTAACAGAGGGGGTGTCTAGTTGCGCTCTCCTATTTGGAGTTGCGGTTCCCGCCCTACCGGTGTTGCAACCGTATTTTAGGTGAAAAAATTCCAAGATGCGGGAGTCTTGGCCTATGAGTTGTGTTTTTTCCGTCTGGCAGTTGCAGGAGTCTTGGCTCTGCATCGTTTCTCATATTTGTGAGATTATGGCTTCCTTGAGTTTTCCTTCCAGAAGGCTTTCATTCCTGAAGATGTGTCGGTTCCTTTCTTTCCATATTCCCCATATGATCATCCCCAGCATGAGATTCCAATGGAGGTTCACCATTTCATTTTCACTGTAACTCTCATTCAAGTTGTTGATGGTTGTACTGATGTTACCTTAGATCCTATTGGACTGGCGAACGATGTCTGTTGCTTAATCCCAGATCTCTGTTGTGTAACTACATTCATCGAGCAGGTGATTCATTGTTTCTTCCTTAGCTTGACAGAGGTGCCACTGAGATGGGCCTATGAAACCCCTTTTCCTTAGGTTTTCCCAGGTCAAAATTTGGTTGTGAAGAACTAGCCATTCGAACACTTTGATTTTTGGCCATTGGGGACTTCACCAAATCTTTCCCCACTGTTGCGTCGAGTCTTCTTGATCCTGGTCCACTACGTAATTCCGTGCTTCTTCTAAGTTGAATTCCCCACCATTTTTCCTACCCCACCTTAATTGGTCCTCTTCTTCCGAGACTACAATTTTCCTTTTCCCCAATTCCTCCTCCACCTCTTTCATTATTGTTGTGACCCAATCTCTATTTTGTGGATTGAGTTTGTCCCAAATCCTCCATCTGTCACTACCATTTCTTTGTTTCCAGTAGTGATGGATTTTTATTTTTCCTTGCACTGTCATTTCCTGTTGGAGCTCCTCCCTGTCTGGATTTTCCATTATGGGTTCTTGTTTCCATGAGTCCTCCCAGAATCTGGTTGTTTTACCATTCCTTACTTCCCAAAAGCTATGTTTATGGATTCAGTTTTTTTTGTGCCAGGCAAGATTCTAGATGGTTGATCCCTCCCTTGTGCCCATAAATCTGATTCGATCTTGGTCGTTGATGTTCAGGGCATACTTGGCCTTCCATAGGTTTGCCCACGGTATTGATTTGTATTTGACCCATCTCCACTAGAGTTTTGCCCTGTAGGCTTCGTTGGTTACCTGTGGGTCTTGTAACCCCAGGCTTCCTTTGCTTTTTGGTCTGAAACCCTTCTCCCAGGCCACCAGGGCCCATTTCTTCTTATTTTCAGCTCCTCGCCATAGGAAATCCCTTTGAATGGCTCTTTTTTTTTGTAGTATTCCTTTGGGAGTGGGAAACTCTGACATCATATACGTCGGAATTGCTTACAGAACCACTTTGGTAAGGATAAGTCTCCTAGCCAGGTTGAGGGCTCTGTAAGTCCAATTTTTTATCCTCTCCTGCAGTTTGTTGATCACTCCTTCCCACGTTGCCATTTTGCATGCTTTGTTCATCAGAGGGATTCCCAAGTATTTCATTGGGAGCGTTTTGCGTTCAAACCCCAGAATGTTGGCCAGGTTTCTTTGAATTGCAGGATTACTGTTGAAGAAATAAATCATGGATTTGGAGTGATTGATCTCCTCCCCTGAGGCTTCCCCAAGATCTTCTAAGACTCTTTTATAGGCTTTTTCTTCCTTGACTGTGGGTGTGCCATGGCGTAAGGTGTCATCAACGAACTGTTGGTGTGTGGAGGTTGAAAATTTTTCGAAAGGTTTCATGCCTGTTATTTCCCCTGCTGCAGTTGCACTTTTTATGCTTCTATTGAGCCCTTCCATCATCAGAATGAACAGGAAAGGGGATAGTTGGTCTCCTTGTCTGATACTTGTCGAAGGCCATAAGGGTTTTGCTGGGTCTCCATTTCTTAAGAGTGAGTAACTTGTCGTTGAGACTTGACAATCCAGTTGATCCAGTGTTGTTTGAAACCAAAGGCTTCCAGCGTCTTGGCTATATAGCGCCAGCTAATTTTTTCATAAGCCTTTGCTAGGTCAAGTTGGATTATCACCCCCCCTCTCCTCTGGCTTTTCAATGTGTGTATCAGCTCATGGGCATGGATGATGTTGTCCAAAATTTGTCGTCCTTCTACGAAACTCGTCTATTCCTGTGAAATCAATGTGGGTAGGAGAGGTTTCAATCTATTGGCTATGACTTTAGAGATTATCTTGTAAACTAAATTGAATAAAGCTATGGACCTGTAACGGTATGGGGTCCTTGCTTCATTTTCTTTTGGGATTTGAGTGATCATTGTGGCATTTAACACTTTCAAAATGGAGGACGAGCGTCTGGATTCTTCCACCACCCCATAAACGTCCTGTTTGACCACTTCCGAATAGGCTTTGAAGAATTCCACTGTGAGCCCATCTGGACCCGGGGCCTTTCCGTTTGGCATCTCCTGTACCACTTGGTCAATTTCCTCCTTTGCGATGGGTTTGTTTAGATTGATATTTTGTTCCTTGGTGACCAACCTAGGGATTTGTTGAGTTATCCTTTGTATGGCCTCCATTCTATCTTGGTTGGGTTCCTGGGCTATCCCCTGGAAGTGATTTACCAGTATATTTTCAATTCCTTGTGGGATTTTCTTTTGATCCCATCATGATCCCTAATTTTTAGGATTTTGTTGTGGGTTCTTCTAGCAATGGTTGTTTTATGAAAAAACTTGGTATTCCGCTCTCCTTCCTTTATCCACTTGATTCTGGACTTTTGGCGCCATAGAGTATCTTCCTGCTAACATATTGCTTCCCATTCCTGGGTCATTTGGATCTCTTCCCTTTTCTGATCCTCTATGTAGCCCTCGTCTATGCAGAGTTCCCGGATTTTCCTCATTTTGTCCTCAATGTTTTTTTTCTTGGTTTATGTTTCCAAAGATTTCCTTGTTCCACTCCTTGAGTTTATGTTTGATGTACTTGAGTTTCTTATATAGTTTGAACATCCTTGTTCCTTGATCTGGTTGTTCCTCCCGCCACCATTGGTTGATGTTCTCCTTGAAGGTGGGATGTTCGATCCAAAATTTCTCAAATCTGAAAGGTCTGTTCTCTGGAGTGGTTTGAAAGTTTGCTTCCAATTGCACTAGCCAGTGGTCAGACCCCCCCTAAGGAAGGATGTTGCAATCTAAAGTTAGTCCCTGCAGAATGATGGACTTCGACACCAAGAATCTGTCTAGCCTTGTAGCTACTTGATGTTGATTTATATGTTTGTTGTTCCAGGTGAACTGGCCATTACTGGTTCTGATGTCCACCATCTCCACTGTATTAATGAAAGTTGAAAAGTTCTCTGCATCTCTATCTAGTCTCCTGGTACCTCCTTTTTTCTCCACAACTGTCGTGATGATGTTGAAGCCCCCTGCCAAGATTCAGTGGAGGTTGCTGGATCGATCTTTTAGGTTTTTTAGGTCTAGGAGCATTCTTCTTTTTTCCTCCAACCTTTGGGGACCATACACATTAGTGCATAGAATCACCTCCGTATTACCTATAATTTGCATGTTAACCGAAAGTGTCTGTCTTATGGCTTCGGCTACTAGTAGGTTCATCACTTGTGGGTTCCACAAGGTGAGAATACCGATTGCCATATGTTGGCCTTCGACAACCAACATGTTGTACTTACTCCATTGTTTTTTGCTGATTGTTTCCATTCTATCTACAATGCATTTTGTCTCTTGGATGAAACAGAGGTCAGGTTGTTCCTTCCTCAGTCTATTTTTAAGGATTATTTGCTTTCGTGGGTTGTTTAGGCCTCTTATATTCCATGTTATAATCTTCATTTAAACATGTGGGGGGGAGTTGGGAAAGAGCCTTTTGATCTTACATGAGTTTATCAGCATGGATCCTAGTTCTTGTAGGGCTACGTTGTTTGATTTCATGCCTTTCTTCAATCTCGTCTACTTGGGTGAGTGTTGTGGTTGTCCCTTGCCTGCTTTGATTCCCAGGTGTCCTATCTCACCATGTGTGCGCTTGAGCCCTCTGGATTTTTCTTCCTACCTTAGGAGGAAGAGGTATTGAATGTGATCTAGTTGCTCTGCTGGTACATTGTCTATGCCCTGCCTTTTCCATTGCTTCAATATGTTTGGGAGATCTATTCCTTCACTTTCCACAGCATCTCTGAGATCAGTATCTTCCGTACCTACCTCACTTGGTGTCATCTCCGAGTCTCCATATGCCTCCTGCATGGGGGTGTTGGCATCTTCATTTTCTCCGTCCATAGGACTTGGGATACCCCCTTGTTCCCTCTTATTGCTTGGAATATCTATGTTCTCATGAGTTGCTTGTTCCCTATCTTCTTTAGATTTTGTATTTTCCTTTCCTCCTTCTTCCCCTTTGTTGGTCCGGTCCCACCCTTATGTTCTAGTCCTGGCTTCCGGAGTGCTTCCTGTTGGGGATTTACTTGGTTTCTTGTTTGTTCTGTTTCTGTGGTTCGACTTTATAAGCCCATCCTCATCTAGTTGTATTTTGGTGTTTTCCGCTTGTTTTTTATTAAGAGGACATTCTCTGATTAGGTGTCCACGTTCATGGCATCTTCTGCATCTGACCGGGATTTGCTCGTAGTTGATGCTTTGTATCCATTCCTCATCCCTGAATTCCAGGCTTATGGCTTCTGGGAGTGCCCCCGAAACATCCATCTCTATGCAGATCCTTGCATAGGATGTATATCTCCCTTTTAGGGTTGCTTTCGATGTCTTCACATATTTTCCAAGTTTGTTCCCGATTGCTTCAAAGGTGGATGACAGCCAGTAGTCTAGCAGCAAGGAATAAAGCCTCAGCTAGACAGGTACATTTTTTAAGGTTTCTTTCTCTGGGGAGAATTTTTCCTTCCATGGTCGCATGTACAGTCCTGCTGAGACGTGGAAGTATGCCCCGCCACCCCTCAAAGACTTTATCCTTGTCCTCCAAGTTCATGAATATTGTTGTGAAGAAACCTTTCGAGCCCAGGTGGAGTTCCACTTCTCCACATGGATTCCATTGATATTTTATCCAGTTGCACAACGTTCTTTCTGTGGGCCATAAACCCATGAACTTGAAAATTAGTGCATGCATCTTCATCTGGTCCCGATAGAGTTGCATTTGTGGATATTCTAGTATCACCTTGGGTATTAGTGTTATTTTAGGTTTACACGGGTTGCGCCCATCTACCCCACTGGGGTTTGCTAGTTCTTGCGCATCATTCTGGGTCTCTCTGGCTTCTTCCCCCATGCGGTCCCTTTTTTCCTGGTTGCTTTCCTGATTCTTTTTCGATCTTGATCCCGAGGTGCTTGTCAGTGGTTCCTTGAAACCTACACCTCGTGGGCCTTTCCCCCTATCCACCACTACCTGCTTGTATGAGAGGGTTCCATTACCTCCCCCTTTGGTAACCATGTTGTTCGCTATTAAAACCGCGACTGTTAAACCCTAGCTTACAGTTTCTCCAAAATTGTTAGTTCATTAAAAATTTAAATATTATTTAAATAACAAATATCAAATTCTAAAGCTTTTAAGGAAACCACAAATATCAAATTCTAAAGCTTTTAAGGAAGCCATGTTATTTTGAATTTATTTTAAATTTGACTAATCATTTTGAAAGCTAGGGACAAAACTTAGGGACAAAACTATATATTGTATTCAATGACCGTTCATCACACTCTTTATTTTATTTTATAAAGTTGCCATGTCCAATTATCATACTTTTTATTTTTTAATGTTGGTATGAACACATCCCTTCTCTAAGTATAATTTATTTTTTTAATCTATATTTAAATATTAATTGTTTTTTCTAATATTATATAATATTTATTTATTAAAATAACAATTAAAAAATTTAAATATTGTTTAAATAACAAATATCAATTTCTAAGGTTTTTAAGAAGCCGTGTTATTTTGAATTTGAATAATCATTTTTTTGTTTGTTTGTTAATTTGTGCAGGACCTGCGATTAACCTGTGGCTTGAGAAACCGCGACTCAGGGGCATCTAAGCCGTCAAAATCACTCGGGGATCGCACCCGGCCTGAGCCACACCAACCCTTAACATGGTTGGATTTTTTGTCCCCGTAGGTTTCGAACCGGTGACTTTAACATCACGGAGTGGCTTAACAACACACTCCGTCACCGACTGTCCTACACCTCGGGGACAATTTGAATAATCATTTTGAAAGCTATGAACAAAACTATATATGTTGTAATCAATTATAATAAATTGTTGCAAATACAGGAAAATTTTACATATTGTTTAAATAACAAATATCAATTTCTAAAGCTTTTAAGAAGCCGTGTTATTTTGAATTTGAATAATCATTTTGGAAGCTATGGACAAAACTATATATGTTGTAATCAATTGTTGTAAACACAGGAAAATTTTACATTTTTTTTTAAGTGCGGAACTATACAGAAACACCGTTTTTTTTTTGGGGGCATATGTTACTAGTTCGACAAATTATATATGCTACAATGTATAAATATGAAAGGAAAGAAAAATTGCAGATCTTCTTTTGATCGACACTTTCTAGGTCCATCTGTAACAGAAAGTTTCATTTAATTCTAATATAATAATAGTAAAACTATGAAAAATATATATATATGTTATAATCAATGCCTGTTCATCACATTCTTTATTTTATAAGGTTTTCCATGTCCAATTATCATGTTTTTTATTTTCTTTATTTTATAAGATTTTCCATGTCCAATTATCATGTTTTATTTTTTTTCAACGTTGGTATGAACTCATCCTTTCACTAAGTATAATTTATTTTTCTTAATCTACATTTAAATATCAATTTTTTTCTTAATATTATAACAATATTTTTTATTAATCATAACAATAAAAAAATTAAATATTTTTTAAATAACAGATATCAAATTCTAAAGATTTTAAGGAAGCCGTGTTATTTTGAATTTGAATAATCATTTTGGATACTATGGACAAAACTATATATATTGTATTCAATGTCCGTTCATCACACTCTTTATTTTATAAGGTTGCCACGTCCAATTATCATGCTTTTTATTTTTCAACGTTGGTATAGAATCCGTGTTATTTTGAATTTGATTAATCATTTTGGAAGCTATAGGGACAAAACTATATATATTGTATTCAATACCCGTTCATCACACTCTTTATTTTATAAGGTTGCCATGTCCGATTATCATGCTTTTTTATTTTTCAACGTTTGTATGAGCGCAATGTTCATGCCATGTACCGCTCGAAACATGTATGGGTATTTATTCTTTCACAAATGTGTATTTAATGACCCTCTAACTCAAATAAAACTCCGACCATGTTTTGAGAATAAAAAATAAATCATTTGGCATACCTTGAAAACGGAGACACCAAAATGTTTTTAGAGGAACAAGATCTGGCGAGCATCGACCTTAAGCACTTAGAACAAGCATATCGCAAGTAGGAACTGCACACCATTCCTTTAGATCAGCTTTGTAAGGTGCATAAAGTCTTCCTAAACTCCTCAGTGGGATCTGCGGCCCGATCCACCACTAGCTTGGGCATTCAGCGCATCCAACAGAAGGAACAACACAAGCCTCATAAGGATGAGAAGAAAAGAGGAAGAAAATTCACCCAAAGAAACCTGAACAACCAAATGAAGCTCATCCAAATCCAGATAAGGAATCATGGCCTCACGGACCTCAAAGTGCAGGAAAATATACTCAAAGAACAGTTGGAGGAAAGGCGTTCTGAAGAGGAAGTCCTATGGAGGAAAAAATACAGAATACAATGGCTTCAAGAAGGGGAACAACACACCAAATTATTCCACCGTGCAACCATCCAACGCAAACACAACAACCGCATCACCCACCAAGTCACGGAGCAAGGGTGGACTCTCCATAAACATTAAGATCTCGAGCAGGAATTGGTCTCTTATTACCAAGATTGTCTGTTAGAACCTCCTATTGAAAGATCCCCTGACATAGAAAAGATCACCCAACACATGCCCATTCTCATAACTCAAGAACAAAATGAATCTCTGTCCAGGCCAATCACGATTGAAGAAATAGACCTAGACCTGCAAGACACCCCCGTAGGCAAAGCTCTAGGTTCAAACGGCTTCACGACGAACTTCTTTCACTTCTGCTGGCCCATGATTTAGGAGGAAGTATGGGACATCATCGAAGACTCTCACATCTCCGAGAACGTTCTCCTTGCTCGTAATGCCACTTTCTTGACCCTCATCCCCAAAGAAGATGAAGTCACTCATCCTAAATAGTTCATACCAATTTCTCTTTGCAATGTAATCTACAAGCTGCTAACAAAAGTAATCGCAGGACGTCTCAAACTGCTCCTTCCCCTCATCATTTCCCCCAAGCATTCAGGGTACGTTGAAGGCAAGAAAATTCTCGACAGCTTCATCCTTGCTCATGAAGTCATACACTCTCTCCAGAGAAGAGGTACTCCAGGTATGCTATTAAAGTTAGATCTTTCCAAATCTTTTGACAAACTCAGATGGGCTTACATGAAATAAATTCTTCTTTCTTTTGGCTTTGCTTCAGATTGGGTGGACTGGATTCTAAACCTCACTTCTTATGCCTTCTTCTTCATTTTGATCAATGGTGTTCCTTCCTGTCCCTTCTCACCCTATTGATGAATACGTCAAGGGGACCCCTTGTGCCCCTTTCTCTTCATTGTCATGGTAGAAGGGCTCAATCATTTTATCAAAGACTCCCTTGCTGACAAGTCTCTAGATGGACTCTCCCTTCATGGCATGGATCCCCCCATCTCCCACATACAGTTTGTTGATGACACCCTAATGTTGAGCTCCCCCACCATAAGTGAATCCCTCAGCATTCTCACTATCCTGCAAACTTTCTACGCAGCCTCAGGAATGGACATTAATAAAAAAAAATCCCATCTCTTCTTTTTTAACACCCCTTTACATGTTCAGCTTCACATCACCAACATCATTGGCTTCACACGTATCTCCCTTCCATCCAAATACCTTGGAATTAGACTCATCAATAAAGCCCTTCGGAACTGCTCTTGGGAGGGGCTCCTCTCTTACATGGGCAAAAGACTCTCCTCCTAGACCTTTCGAATGCTCAACCTGCCCAGTCGCCTCATCCTCCTCAAATCAGTCCTTCAAACCTTGCCTATTTATTCCTTCTATGCACTAGCTTCCCCAAGCTGTATTCTTACTGCCATCAAAACCCTTCAAAGAAAATTTCTTTGGAAAGGGGAAAAGATGGAACGAAAAACACCTCTGATTAGTTGGGAAAAAATATGAAAGCCAAAATTAAAAGGCGGTATTGGCTTAAGGGACCCCGCCACTCTCAACAAAGTCCTCAATGTGAAGATTTGGTGGAGATGGTTGAAGCAAGCTAAAAACCTATGGGCCAGAATTTGGAGGAAGAAGTACGTTCCACATATTGCTAAAAACCAACTTATCATATGGAATGAAAACATACAGGGCTCCTTGATCTAGAATGTTGCAAAACAAGGACACTCCTTGATTGTCAATCATGTTTTCTGGGAAATATGGAACGGAAGGACAATTGCCTTTTGGAATGACTCATGGAATCAATGGCCCTCCCTATCACAACACTCTATTGCAAAGAATCTCCTTATCCCCACCACTCAGGCTGGTCTAATCACGATCACAAACTATTGGCAAGAGAACTCCCTAGGCACAACTTTGCATCATTGGAAGTCCACTCCCACAGAACTTCACGCTCTAGCACACGTAGATCTTCAACCTTGGCACAAGATAACTACTTCCAGGAAAATTGCAATTTCTCAAGGAGATGACATCTTAAGATGGAGGCACTCCTCACGAGGCACTTTCACCATCAAAGACGCCTACAACACAAAAACCGCCTCACACTTGCTCCCCCAGGAACTAGTTTTAGCGAAAATATGGTCAATCAAACACTGGCCAAAAATAAGCACTTTCCTCTAGCTCGTTGCACACAAGGGAATCCTCACCCAAGACAACCTCACCAAAAGAGGTTTCATCGGGCCCTCCATTTTCCCTCATTGTTGGAAAGACTCGGAATCTCAAAATCATCTGCTCATTCTCTTCTCCTATAGTTCACAAATCTTGGATCACTGTGCCTCAATCATGCACACCACAAATTGCAAGCGAGAAGGCCTCAGGGAGATCTTAGAAGAATAGAGAGACTTAGATTTTTAGTCTACCATCCTAAACCATATTTGGCAGCTACTTCCAGGCTTCATTCTCTGGTAGCTCTGGAAAGAGCGGAATAGACTAATTTTCCTTTCGTCTCATCTTGACTAGCAAAACATTTGGCAACACATAACTGACAACATCAGAGAAACCATTCTCCTTTAGCCATCAAAAGAGGAAGACTTGTCTTGTCCTCCATAGGAAAAGTGCATCTTGGACAAATGGATCATCAACTTTCACCCACATTTTACAAGGAAACCCAAAAGTTTACAAGACAAAGGAAACCCTTCACACTGGTCCCCTCCAACTCCAGGATTCATCAAATTAAACTTTGACAGAGCTTCCAAAGTTAATCTGGGGCCTGCCGGCTTCGAGGTGGTTCTTCACAATAGTCAAGGAATCATAACAACGGGAGGAAGCGATATTTAAATGACATGTCTCTTATCTTTCATTTGATAGTAAACTCAATGATTATAGCTTAGGGAAAGTGTCATTTCCTATTCTGTTTTGTTCTATATCTAGGTGGATCTAGGGAGATCTGTTTATGTCTGCATTTACCTATAAGTCCCATAACAAAATTGGCGACCATATTGGGGAAATGACCTCCTTTTGATTTTTTTCTTCCCATTTTCCTTTAGCTTGCCTTCTTCTAATATTTTTCATTCTCTGAGTCTGTGGCTGATTCATTTAGATTCCCTGGGTTTAGAAGTTCTTTTGGATTTTTTGTCTTTCTCCCAATTTTCAAAATTTACAGAGATCATCGCACTGTACCTTATTGACAGCCTGCGATGAACCTTGCTTGTCTCCCTCTACCTAGCCTTTCCAATGCGAAGTCATCGCACTCTGCTCTGTCAATAGCCTGTGACGACCCCTGCTCATCGCACTCTATCTTATGCCTAGCCTGTGACGACCCCTGTAGGTTTTGGTAGAGTGAGTCATTCTACATTTTACCACCCAAATTTGTCTTAGAAGCCTGGGGTGAACTTCCTATGCCCATGATTGATTGATTCTTGAGTTTGGAGCTTGCTTATAGTTGGTTTTCAGTGATTTAAATTCTTTCTTTGCTTTTTGCAAGTTTTTTCTCATACTCATTGTCTCAAGGATATAATCTCAGATCTTCATCTGAGTGCTTGTTTGACAAAGGGTCTTTGGTTTGTCTTGAGTTTTGGATTCATTTTGTTTGTCAGATTGTTTGTTGATTAAAGACATTTCTTGCGTGCTTATGTCAAGAATTTTTCTTGTCTTTTCATTTTGTTTACATTCTGAATTTGGTTTGGGAATTGTGTTGTGCGTGTATTGATTTTCTTGGATCACATTTTACTTTCATATTTATGTCTCTGATTTGATTTAGGAAAGGAAAAACTGAATTCACTTATTCTTTTAGTAATCCCTCATAAGAAATTTTTTACATTCAAAATATTTATAAAGAGAAGAAATTGGAAAATTTGTAGTTCATGATTATTTGGAATTGTGTTCATTCATAATTAAGGAATTGCAATTAGTAGCTTGTTGTATTTTGAAAGAAAAATACCTTCTCCCTACTGTAACTAGAGTTCATTGAATTGAAAGTTGCACGTTCATCTCTTTTGCATTTATTGGGTCAAGGTCAAAACATCAATAGTTTCACTCCCATCTCCTTTTTGAGTAAGCAACAACCTCTAAAATTTAATTAGTAACTTTTATTTTCTAGGGATCTTTTACACCAACATTAGCTAGGATAACACTTTGGAATAGGTTGTGAGGTACACTCTCCAAAGCATCAAAACACACAATAGTATCTTGTGATAGGGAGAGTTCAAATCCAATTGCTACATTTTGTCCTGGGAAGCCCTTCTCACACAAGGGTCAAACCTGAGGTCACATTAAGACTAGCAGAGTTACTCACCCTGCCTTGCTGGTCTTGGTGTTGGGATTTCACATATTATGGGGGTCGCTTGAAGGTATACCCACAATGATGAGTGGAATCCTTTCAAGTTTATTTCGGGCTAGATATCCTGCCTTTGCACGTGGATCGTACTTTCGACTATTTACCCAGGCATCACTGTTGTAGTTGGTAACCTTAGTAGCCTATCTCTTTAGGGTCTTGACACGAGGTGAATGTGTAGGGGAAATTCTTCACGGTACCTGGAATCGACACTGGGCAATCTCTCTCGGGCTCCTTGGAGGGTATACCCATGATTATGTGTGCGATATTGCACCAGGGTGTAAGTCCATTAAGTAGGTCATCGACGTAACTTTTCCACCCTCTTATCCGAGCCCATTCTTGTATTGATTCTACGATGTTGGATTTGATCACCAACTAGTGACTTCGAAATAAGAAGGTTTTGTTTGCTTGGTTTGATTCCTAGATTTTATTAGTGAGTGTTGTTTGTTTTCTCTAGTTGGCCATAGATTTTTTCCATTTTTTATTTGGTTCAGCCAACACTGGCCTTCGTCGTTCACGTAGGATGCAAGGGTTTCCCCTGGAATATCTGAAAGGCTACCAACCTTTGCTTCCTAATTCACCAGAAGGCTCTCCAGAGGGAGTAGTCGATCAAGAAGTTTCTTTAGAAGTTGGAAGCACAAACTCTTTGATTTCGAATTGTTTCAGACTCCTTAGAATCCTTTTGACTCCTTGTCAACCCATTGTTGAGTGTTGTACGAAATCCACATATGCTACGGATGAACTCATCAGGAGAAATTGTTGTTGACGAAAATTTTGAAGTACCTACTGGACCTAATGCAGGATCTGGAGTAGAGGATCCACATTTTCAAAATGAATATTTTAGGACCCCAGCTCACTCTATTGGAACATCCATTCCTGGTTCTGGTTCTTTGATAGTATGTGATATGTACAGTAACGTAGGAGAGAGTCCTGATTGACCTACGACATCACAAGTTCCTGAGATGTTTGTCACCTACAGGGTCCCTTTGGACCATTTCACTGGTACTAATAGTAGTGTCACCACCATTTCATACCAAATATTGATTGGTTCTCACTCGATCCATACTCCTCAGATGGCCCATTCTACTATGGTCCCACAAGCTACCACGATTCCTTCGGGGAATTTGGTTATCTCCCAAGCTCCGATTGGGACACCCATTTCATCCAGACTCAATCCATCTCTTCCCCCTGGGTATAGAGCTCTGAATGCTTCTGTTGCTATCCCTACCTAGGTTGCATCCGGACTTTTTGTTCCTCCCAGGTATAATGTTGTTGTTGGTTTTGTTCCTACACCTTCCCAGGTTCTCTCCTGAGGGTCTTATGTTCCCCCTCCACCTTTTCTTGGAGGAATTGGCCCTAGTGGCTCCAATCCAATTGGACCCACCAGTCATTCGTTCACTTTTGGTTACCAGATTCCTATTGGAGGTCAACCTCAAGCTGGGGGGAAACCTCAATTTGGGGGTCAAAATCAAATTGGGGCACAACCTCAACTTGGGGGGAAACCTCAGGTTGGAGTCCATTATCCACTGTATGGATAGAATGCACCTAGATTACAATCCCACCTTTGGAACCTTCTTTCCCAAGTAAATCCACACTCGTTTAGGGAGAAACATCCTCAAGTTAACTCTTTTGTACCCCCTAACTTCGGTCAACCGTATCCAGGTTCCCCGAATCCCACTTGGGGTTAGGGCGTTCAATATAGTACCCCTTATCAAGAGAACCCCTCTACCCAACCCAACCTTGCAGGCTATATGTCCCATAATCCTCCACAACCGAGTCTGTCAGGACTATCTAATTATTTTCATATTTCTTACGGTCCCACTGGTATACCTACAAGACTTCCTCCTCAAAACTACCATTTTCCACATGTGAACCGACAGTTGCCTTTCCTGGCCACTTTGGATTTACCTGATCTGTCTAGGATTTTGAATGATCCTATCCTACACTCTCCTCATTGGCTCGTCATACGACCAAGTTACTGTCTGACATTCCTAAATTTAACGGTTGAGCGAGAGAAGATCCTAATAATCATATTATGAATTTTCACTTGTGGTGTTCATCCAACTCCTTGATGAATGACTCCATCAGACTACAACTTTTCCAATGAACTCTCATGGGTTCGACAACAAAATGGTACATCGAGTTACCTCGAGGTTTCTTCAATGAATTTAATTGTGATGTTCCTGACTTGGCTAGTCTAGGAAACACTGTTAATGTGTGTGTAGGATCAAAGGTTTACAACATATAAATGATCATACAAATAATAAACACGACAAAGGACAACAAAGTTTGTATTATGATATCTCCGTGGATTACAAAATGACCAAATGTGGTTGAATAAACTCACAATACTCGACTAGATCAATAGACAAAGGATCTTAGCCGGAGTACAAATAAGCAACTGCGACTGAATAGAATAACACTCGGCTAGATCAAAAGACAAAAGGATTTTAGCCAAAATACAAATAAGTAACTAAAAGATAATACCCGGAATATGGGATCACTGTAGAATCAATGAAGAATGATGGAATACCTGGATGATCTTCCCAGTGACTAGGGTGTGTCTTTCAACACTGAAATCATCCAACTGGTGTCTTCCTCTTGGAATACACTGAATTATCTCTCATGAGATGTGCCTCTTCTCCTCAATGACAAGTCATAATCTACATAATGATGAATTAGGTCACTAACCCTTCCTTTATAGCTTTCCAAAACCCTAAATCATGATGAAACCCTAATTCATTATTGACTTCCAAAACCCTAAATCATGTTGAAACCCTAATTCGCTGTTGACTTCCAAAATCCTAAATCACTGTTGAAACCCTAATTCATTGTTGACTTCTATTTTTAGCTCATAATGACTTAAAAGCGCTTTTAATCCTTTTTAGCTCAATGCCACTTTCTGAATATAACACCTGTGACTGGAGTGACCTCTAGTAACCCTGTTTACCCCTCTTTGGCCCTTGCTATAGTCTAACGAGGTGGTTTAGACCATTAAGCCTCCTCTTCTGGAGCTCCTATTTGGAAAGGGACATTACAGTCCTCCCTTCCCGAAATTGCTTGTCCTCAAGCAATACTAATCCAGGGTGTTGCAACACCTACTCGCTCTCCCAAGTAGTGTGCTCTACTGGAAGCCCTCTCCATCTGATCAAACACTCTCTGATGAACCTGCTCCTTAGTTTCCTCTCCCGAAACTCCAAAACCTCCTTCAGAACTAACTCCAACTGTCCCTCCTCATCCAACGGGGGAATCTCCTCTGATGTGTTAATGAATTGTCCCACTGCCTTTTTGAGGCAAGACACGTGGAACACATTATGAATCTTGCTCCCCTATGGAAGCTCTAGCTCGTAAGCAACCTCGCCTACTCGGCGCATGATCCTGTAAGGACCATAAAATCTGGGCTTGAGCTTCTCGGCCCCACTCTTCTTCAAAGATGACTGTCTCTAGGGTTGGAGTCTCAAGAAAACCAAATCTCCAACCTGAAAGCTGCACTCTATCCTGTGCCTGTCAGCACTTATCTTCTATTGGTTTTTCACCATCTGCAGGTTCTCTTTCAACAACTTGAGAATCTTCTGACTCTCTATGATCCAATCCTTGGCCTTGGGAGCTCTACTCTCCCCGAATACCAAGTCTACCAAAGTGGGAGCATCATATCCGTACAATGATCGGAAGGGTGTCATACCAATGGACATGTGGAAGGTGGTGTTGTAACAATTTTCTCCTAAATGTAACCACTTTACCCACATTCTCTGCTGCCCTCCTACATAGTTCCTCAAATACCCTTCAACCCACTTGTTGACAATCTTTGTCTACCCATCTGTCTGAGGGTGATAGCTGGTGCTAGGTGTCAACTCTGTCCCCACCAACCAAAACAACTCTCTCCAAAATGTCCCTATGAACTGACTGTCCCTGTCATCGACGACGTTCTTCGACAACCCATGAAGTCTGAAGACCTCCCTGAAGAAAATATCGGCTACCTGAACTGCACTATACTCTGTTGGTATGGTGTAGAAGTGAGCAAAATTGGTCAATCTCTCGACTACTACATAGATATAGTCCTTACCCTGGACCTTGGGTAGACCGATGATGAAGTCCATAGATATACTCTCCCATTTCTGCTCTGGAATGGGGAGTGGCTGAAGTAGCCCTGCTGGAAGAGCATGCTCTGACTTGCTCTGTTGGCAAGTCACACACTCACTGACGTGTCTCATAACGTCTTGTTTGAGGCCCTTCCATTAGAACCTCTCTCTGATCTGTCTGTAGGTATTGAAAAACACCTAATGGCCTGCTAGAGGTGAATCATGAACTGCGGTGAGGATCTTCTTCTTAAGCCATGAATCTGGCACCAAGTAGACTCTATCCTTGTAAAATATCACATCGTCAATGACCCTATACTAGTCATCCTATATCTACCCATCCATCACCTCACAAGAGAACTTGTTCTTGGAATATTCCACTAACAAGTGGGATTTTCAATCTGTTGAAATCTCCATCAAAGAACATGTCACAGGTCTCCTCGATAGTGCATCGCCCACAATGTTCTTCTTCCCCTTGATATACTCTATGTAAAATTCAAATGCATGTACCTTCGTCACCCATTTCTGTTGGTGCTCACTGAGGTCCTTCTGCTCAAGGAAATACTTCAAATTGTTGTGATCGGTCTTGACCACGAATTTGCTGCCCACCAAATATTATCTAAACTTGGTCAAGGCATGCATGATTGCCAACATTTCCTTGTCATAAATGGAGTACAACCTCTCAGGTTGACTAAGATTCTGGCTCTTGAATACAATGGGGTGATCTACCTGCATCAAAACTACACCGATCCCTTCGTCGGATGCATCAAACTCTAGTACAAATGGCAGGGTGAAGTCTGGTAGTGCCAACACTGGACAAGTTCCCATGACTTCCTTCATGTGATCAAAGGCTTCATGTGATTTCTCGGTCCATATGAAGGCCCCATGCTTGGTAAGATTTTTTAGCGGTGCTCCAAGCTGAGAAAAACCCCAGACGAACCGCTTGTAATAGCTGCGCAGCCCGAAGAAGCTCTTCAATTTTGTCGCGTTCTTGGGCATCGACCAATCCAGAATGGCCCCGATCTTCTCTTGGTGCACCTGTACCCCCTTTACACTGATGATGTGGCCTAAGTAAGGCAAATCTGTCATACTGAACTCGCACTTGGACTCTTTGGCATATAATGACTGTGCCTCCATGATGCTCAATACCTCATCCAGGTGCCTCATATGCTCTTTTCATGACCAGATATAGATCAATATGTCATCGAAGAAAAACAAGACTGATTTCCTTAACTGATCCCTGAATATATAGTTCATGCAAGACTGGAATGTAACGAGTGCATTGGTTAGCCCAAATGGCATAACCAGGAACTCGAAGTGTCCAAAATGACATCGAAATGTCATCTTCTCTATGTCTTGATCTCGGATGCTGATCTAATGATATCAACAGTGTAGATCAATTTTTGAGAAG
>ML782241.1:1646694-1663964 GCA_009831015.1 Picea engelmannii
ATCTCATCCTTGAACCTCCTAGGATTATGATAGGGGGGGGTGATCATAGGCTTGGCCCCCTCCTCCAATTCAATGGTGCTCAAACCCCCTGTCAGGTGGTCTCCCTGGTTGAATTGCCTTAAAGACTTGCTGATGTCATCCCAATAAATTCTTGATTTCTGTATGGTATTTTTGTCAACCTTCTGAATCCTTCTGAGTAGTGATCAAGCATTATGCGGCATATGCTAACTCCCCATGTCTAAATATTCTCTCCATCCTCTTGGCTAAAACTGTCCTGGGTGCTCCTGTCGACATACCTCTCAGAACAACCTTCTTCCCATCCTGATCTCTGAATCCCATTTCCAAGGTTCAGTAGTTGGTAGTGATTTTTCCCAAGGTAATCATCCACTAAACTCCTAACACCACATCTGTGTCCGATAGGTCAACCACATAAAATGTGTCTCTCACTGTGTAGTTTCTTAACTTCATCTATAAGTTTGGAACTCTGTATAGACACTCCACTATGCGGCCATCTGCTACCGCAACATCAAACCCCTCAAACTCCTCTGTCTAAAGTGCCCATCTCGATACTAGTGAAGCGTCGATGAAGTTGTGGGTAGCCCCACCATCTATCAGGGTGATTGCATGTTGCCCCTATATAATCCCTCTGATATAGAGGGTATCACACCTAGGAACACTAGAAAGGGTCTCTATGACACCTCCCTTTGCTGGTTTCCTCCTGTTAGCCTGTTCTGTTCTGAGACTATTGGAGGATGGGCTCCTGCCGGTGTCGGTGGTCTATGGGGAGGTTTCTCCTCTGCTGGTGTTGACTCCTCCTCTGAACTAGTGCATCCACTATCCTTCTCCTCCTCCTCACTATCCACGTTGTCTGTTGCTACTTCAATATAATGAATCTCTCCTTTGCCCATGCACCTGTGGCTTGGGACCCAAGGATCTCTACAGCTGAAGCAAAGCTTCTTCCTCATAAGCTCTCGCCTAGTCTCATCATTGAACTTCTCCTTGCTCTTCCATTCTATCTGGAATGGCTTCCTATCTTGATCCCTCTGGGGCACAAATGGTTTGGAGAAAGTTTTAGTCTTTGGCACTGAGTCTGCTAGATCTCAATTGTGAAGGATGGCATCTTGGAAAGTGGGAGGCCTATATGCCTTCAACCATCTTCTCAAAGGCTTTGTGAGTCCTTCTGTGAATAGCATGATCATCCTAGGCTCGGATATATATTTCACTACCATGGCTACCCACTGAAACTCTGTGATGAATGCCTTTATTGTGCCAGTTTGTCTCAACTGGGCTAGATCCTTGAAGTGTATCTCAGGATCCTTCCTGTCAAATCTGTCCATGAGCCTATCTATAAACTCCCTATAGGAGGTGATGCGACTGTGACCCAATGTCACTAGTCCATGATACCACCACTTGTGTGCCTCACCCTCCAAGTGTAAGGTCGTGAAACTGATGGCCTCTGTCTCGGTCATCTGGTTGAGCTAGTAATATGTGTCTAGATTCTGTACCCAAGATTTGGTGGTGTATTTGGACGATACGTCGAAATAAGGGATGGTGAGTTTCACAACTTTTCGGATGAAATTGAGGTTATGCCCCTGCTGCTGTTGTGGTCCTCCCCTTTGCAACTCTCTGGGGCGGTTCCTGAGTCTGAGTCCACAGTACTCAACTAAGGTCATGTCCTGATGGAAGTCACAACCCAATGCTGCATACTCCCTCCTATACTCTGCAATGTTGTCAGCATGAGTGGGTGGCCTTTGTGCTATTGGTGGCGGTGCTGCTACCAGGGGTGCCCTCTAGAAACTGGGAAACAAGGGTCTCTAAATCCTACTCGCAGAGGTGTATGTGCAAGAGGGTGACTGGGGTCTACTGCTTGCTCCCGAGTTCCCCTGTGTTGCATGCGGGACTTGTGTATATGGGGTGACCACTCTAGCCAATCTATCAACCACCTGTGTCAAGGACTAAGACATGGTCCATTGACTATCTAACATGCCGTTGATAACCTGCATGAAAGTTGCCTCTGGATCTATGGGGGCCTTGCCACTACCCTCTCACCGCTCATATCTGTCTCCTAGTATCCTCTCTGCCTCGCGCTCAGCCTCATGCTCTGCCCTTCTCTCTGCTTCTCTATGTGTCTCTTCCTCTTCCTTTGAGCTAGGAGGAAAAGGGGAAAATCAGGCCTATGCCTTCTTTTCTGATGCTTGTTGTAAGTGAAATATTCGCCACCTACGTGTTCACGGCCCTCTGGTTATTTTGTTGCACGCATTGTCTTTAGTCATAGGCTGGCAGGACTAAAGCTTTGATACCACTGTAATGTTCCTGACTTGGCTAGTCTAGGAAACACCGCTAATGTGTGTGTAGGATCAAAGGTTTACAGCATATAAATGATCATACAAATAATAAACATGACAAAGGAATGAAAAGTTTGTATTATGATATCTCTGTGGATTACAAAATGACCGAATGCGGCTGAATAAACTGACAATACTAGACTAGATCAACAGACAAAGGATCTTATTCGGAATACAAATAAGCAACTGCAACTGAATAAAATAACAACACTCGGATAGATCAAAAGACAAAAGGATCTTAGCCGTAATACAAATAAGTAACTAAAATATAATACCCGGAATATGGGAGCACTGTAGAATCAATGAAGAATGATGGAAGACCTGGATGATCTTCCCAGTGACTAGGGTGTGTCTTTCAACACCGAAATTAGCCAACTGGTGTCTTCCTCTTGGAATACACTTAACTATCTCTCCTCAGATGTGCCTCTTCTCCTCAATGACAAGTCATAATCTGCATAATGATGAATTAGGTCGCTGACCCTTCCTTTATAGCTTTCCAAAACCCTAAATCATGCTGAAACCCTAATTTGTTGTTGATTTCCAAAACCCTAAATCATGTTGAAACCCTAATTCACTATTGACTTTCAAAACCCTAAATCATTGCTGAAACCCTAATTCACTGTTGACTTCTATTTTTAGCTCATAATGACTTAAAAGCACTTTTAACCCTTTTTCGCTCAATGTCACTTTTCGAATATAACACCTGTGACTGGAGTGACCTCTAGTAACCCTGTTTACCCCTCTTTGTCCCTGGCTATAGTCTAACGGGGCGGTTTAGACCATTAAGCCTCCTCTTCTGGAGTTCCTATTTGGAAAGGGACATTACAATGTCCCTTTCCAAATAGGATCTCCAGAAGAGTTACCAGTGGATTTCGACTTCGTCGACCATTGTGGTTATTTCCTTCGTTGCTGAGTCATCACACAATGTTTTGTACGAAGGGAACTTGAGCAACATTTAACCTACCGTCCCTCTCGACATATCTATTAAATCGGGAGTCGTGGATAATGTTCACATTGGAGCCTCTTGTTCTACCAATGAGGTTCATGAATATAAATCCCTTTTCCAAGAATTCCACGATGTTTTCTCTTGGAGTTACGAAGAGATGCTAGGTATCAATATTGATATCATTGTACATGATATTAAGACATACCCGGACGCAAAACCCGTTCAGTAGATACTTCACCCAGTGCACCCACGTAAAGTTGCCTCTATCAAGCTTGAAGTTGAAAAAATTCTTAAATACGACTTTATCTATCCCGTGGAATTGACTGATTGGGTATCCAATCTAGTTCCGGTGAATAAGAAACAAGGTACCATTCACGTCTGTGTAGATTATAGGGACATAAACAAGGCTTGTCCTAAGTACAATTACCCAACCCCCTTCATTGGCCAAATCGTTGAAGACTGTGCCGACAGTGAAATCTTCTCTTTGATGGATGGTTTCTCCGGCTATAATCAAATTAACATCTTACCCACAGACCAACACAAGACCACTTTTATTTTCCCTTGGGGGACCTTTGCTTACTGAAAATTACCCTTTTGTCTCAAGAATGCTGGCATGACTTTTCAATGTGCCATGTCTTATGCTTTCCATGATATCCAACACATCATACAACCTTATCTTGATGATCTACCGTCACACTCCATTCGTCGCCAAGATCACCCGACGCATTTACGGGCCATATTCGTACGTTGTCGTTATTATTGCATCCGCTTAAACCCACACAAATGTGTCTTTTGTGTGGAGTCTAGCCAACTACTTGGTTTTATTGTGTCGATACACGAGATTTGTGTAGACCCTTTGAAGGTTGAGTCTATCCTTAATCTACCTCCTCCTTCCACTTTACACTAGCTCCAAAGTTTGCAAGGGAAGGCAAAATTTTTATGTCGTTTCATCCCAAATTACGCTGAACTTATGAAAGGATTCACTCAGCTACTTAACAAAGGTTATGCTTTTGTATGGGACGATACCGTGAACAAATATTTTGAAGCTTTGAAACTTGCACTAACCTGTACACCCTTACTATTTCCCCCTAACTATAGTCGGAATTACTTCCTCTACTTATCTACTTTAGACTCTACCATCGCCATGGTATTATTCCAGGAGGATAATTCACATGACGAACATGTGATATACTATTTGAGTCGGAGTCTCACGACCACCGAGACCAAATACCTTCATGTGGAGAAACTAGCCTTGGCAGTTGTTCAAGCTGTCAAACGTTTTCGTCATTATATCCTATTACACAAAACCACTGTTATTTCTGATTGCAACACATCCTTACACGAGAATTGCTAGGGGGAAAGTACTCCAAATGGATAGTGATTTTCCAGGAGTTTGACTTGGAATTTGAACGTGCTAAGCCCAAGAAATCTTTGGTTTTCACTGAACTGATATGTGACCTTCCCTCCACTGAGACAAAATGTGGCAGAGGAGTCCTTACCCGATGAATCCCTTTTTCTGATCAATTCTGATGACATATGGTACAAATATATCACTATATATCTCCAGACTCAAACTTTCTGGCTTGATCTTTCTAGTACAGATCATCATCGCATACGCTATCAAGCTCGACAATACATCATTCTTGGTGATACCCTTTATCTCTGCGGTATTGATTCCATATTCCGACGATGTCTCACTTACGATGAAGCCGAGAAAGATTTCAATGACTGTCACTCTGGAGCCTGTGGCGGTCATATGTCTGGGTATGCCACTGCCCAAAATATCTTATGAGTGGGTTATTTCTGGCCTTCTTTATTTAAGGATTTCATTGCTGCTATCCAAAAATGCCATGCTTGCCAAAATTATAATAACAATATAAGATCTCACCCTGCACCTTTACATCCTGTAGTTCCCATTGGCCCATTCACCAAATGGGGCATTGACTTCATGACATGTAACCCTCACTCGGTCGGGGGCATGGATACATCATTGTAGCTGTGGATTACTTCACTAAATGGAACGAGGTGATGCCTACATTTGATAACACCGGGAAAACTATAGCATTGTTCATATTCAATCATATTATTACTCGATTTGGTATCCCTCAAGCTATCATTACTGATCATGGTAGCCATTTTCAGAACTTCATAATGTCCGAAATTATTGAAAAGTTGGGTCTTCACCATGAAAACTCAACCCCCTATTACCCATAGGCCAATGGCCAAGTTGAAGCAATCAACAAATTTCTCATTACTATGCTTCGACGGATGATAGGAATTCATAAGACAACCTGGCACATGATGCTTTTATTTGCATTGTGGGCCTATTGAACATCTGTCAATTCTTCCATGGGATTTACACCTTTCCAACTAGTTTATGGTATCAAGGCTATCTTGTCGATTGAATGTGAAATTTCATCTTTGAAACTGGCCGTTGAACTTCTCCCCAATACCTCTGCCGAAGAAGAGCATCTTTTGTATTTGATGCAATTAGACGAAACTCGTCGTGATGTCACTCTAGTTATTGAAACTCAGAAGAAATGTGTTAAAGCCCAATATGACAAACATGTCAAACCATGTGTTTTTTATGAAGGTGATCTTGTTCTCCTTTATGAGCAAGATTGTTATTTTCTAGGGGCCGGTAAATTCAAATCCATGTGGTGAGGTCCTTACATTTTTCAGACGTGTGTTTGAGAAGGGAGCTTATGAGCTAGTCGATTATGATGGAATCCCTTTGAGTGAGCACCGAAATGGGATTTACTTAAATAAGTACTATGCTTAAGTCACTTTTCCATGAGTGCTTATACTTTTAGTGTATCATACTCTTGCGTGATTTTTCATTGTTTGGTCTCGACCTTCAACTTCTTACCTTGCATTGTGCTTGGTTTCCAGATGTCAGTGTCTTCGATACCCTACATTGGCTTCGCTGATGGCACTATTCGCAGTACTCAGAACTTAGCATCTGCTTCTTGGGAAATCTATGCACCTGCGGATGAGTTGATTAGTCTTCATGGTGTTTTCCTTGGTCGTGCAACTAACAATATCAGTAAATACAGTGCAGTCATCGAATTATTGAGCGACGTTGTGTCTCTTGGAATCTGTCATCTTGTTGTACACCTTGATTCGCAGTTAGTGGTCCTACAGTTGAGTAACATCTACTCCATTCGAAGTCCTACGCTATTAAGGGTATATTTACAAATTCTCCTCTTGGAATGTGATTTTGATTACATTGAATATCAACACATTCCTAGATGTCTAAATACATTAACATATGCATTAGCTAATTATGTGTTAGACAGACATTTGAGAAATTTATAAAATCCAGTCACACTTCGTACATACAACAAGTAAGCCAGTAGAAGCCTCATATATATATATATAATGATACAAGTTTTTACAAAAAGTGTCTTTGTCCGAAGAACAAAATGTCAAAAATGTGAAGCACATGGCTTCATATACAAATATAGCATCAAGGATGTTGCTCATGATAACACGTGACTGCCCGTGCTACTCTACGGAGCAGTTGACCGATGGATGCAGTTACACCCACTGTGTGGCGCTGATAACACCTAAGAATCTCATCAATAGAGGCATTTGGGACGTCCGTTGTCAGCCCCTCTAGGTTTTTCTCTATAGCCTCGTAATCAGTAGTTGTTAATCCTTCTATCTTGACTCTCTCTCCTTGCCTCTGAATGGGAGAAGAACCTGGAGGTCGATGATGTCCCACATCTGCATCATCAAATATTTTTTGATTAGTCACCGGATAAAAGACATAAAAAACATTTCATATTTACAAATTGCAAAAATATTATAAAAACAAAATGTACTTCTTACTGATGTTCCCCCACTGAGAACCTTCAGGTAGAACCAAGTCTGCATCACCTCGGAAGTCCAAGCCGACATATGCATAGTCATCTACCATAAGCATCTGGGGCTTCAACCAATCGAAGAAAACGTCATTGTACTTGACGATAGGACCAGTCACATGCCGAGCCATGAGGTCACACCACCTCTTCATTCTTGGCTCTTGTGGGGCTGGTATGCCCCACTCTACCTGTAGGCACAAGTGTGGAACCCTCTCGAGGAAGAAGGACATGTAAATTTACCCCTATCCGAATTTATTCAAGTCACCTCTCCTACACTTGGTCAACTATTTCTTCATGCTTCGAAGAACCCCATCACTCCAGTTGAAAACCCGTGGCTCCATGCATTCCAATGCATACTGGAAGTCTCTCTAAAGGGTCATATGTGGAGCTTTTCTCCCCTCCATACACACAATAGTTTATAGGATAGTCCGTAGAGGCAAGTCTTGGACATCTCGGATAGAGACCTTGCTGCTATTTTTCTCAACACCTGGAACACAATGTGCACTGACGTAATGGCTCATAGGTTCGCCACCTCCTTTGTTACCTGTCAATGTGACCCGAGATCCTCAACAAGATAACCCGATCAAGAAATAGATTTCCTCGATATCTATCTCGAGGATGTGAGCCCCCACTTCGAATACCTGTTGGTCTATGTCCCACATATGGACTAAGTACTCCAATAGTCTCAACTGTGCCCTCATGCCCTGGATCTTGAAAAAATTCAGCAATCCACACTACCGGAGGGCACTCACTATTCTTGGGTCATTCCCCACAAAATAATCTTCATCCTCATGTTCCCTTTCTCGTCATTCCAACATCTTTACTGTAGAAAATCTGAATGGAGCATAAAGGAGGCATTAGCATCGTCATATTTCTCCTGGACATTTATTATTGGAAGAAATATCTTAAAAACATTTTTACTTTGCGCACGTCGCAGGATAGCTATCCCGTACAGTGAGAAGTCATCTCATTGTAGCTTAAAGGTCACCTGTGATGACCCTGGGTAGTCGTAAGGCACGATATACGTTGCTTGCGACGACCTTCGGGCGCAAGTAAACTAAAAAATGCAACCTAAAATCCTATTTCTAACCAATGAAAAGTGAAAATCAATCCATGGAAAGTTGAGGGAAGAGGAGATTACTTGTCCTGCGGAGTCCGTTCGTCAAATGGTTCACCGTGTCTCCCACAATCCCTAGTGGAATTTTGAGGTAAAAAGGGAGTTTTTTTAACGGAATTTTGGTGGAGTAACAATGAAATGGTAAAAATAAGTTTTTACTCATATTTATTCAATTTTCACCTTTCCATTTCATTTTTTTTATATTATTTTAATGTACTTCACCTAAAATCCAGACTTCTAATGGTGTTCAAGTGTTTGATTTTTCACAAGTGAGAAATCTAGGAGTGGAATTTGAGCAAGGATACATATTTTCGTTTTTTTTTTGTACATTTGTCATGTGTACAGATCTTTATAGAGTTTTTCAGGAAAAACTCCGAGCTTAGGTTTTGTTCCTTCTCATGCTCGTAAATTAATGAGAATGTTACCGAGTATACTTTTGTCATCTTTTTCATACTCGTGATGCTAACACAAAAAATGACACTCATGGAGTATCCTTTAAGCTCTTTTCACGCTCCGTAAAAACGAAAAGATTGTCGAGCGACCTTGTTCTTTTCACGCTCATAAAAGTATTTGAAGAAAACGTTTGATGGGCAGTAGGTTATCACTTTTTTGGTCTCATCAAACTAATTTATGAAAAAGGAACTGAGAGAGTTCTCTTTAATTGTTTTTCAGACTCTCTAAACATGAAAAACCCCCGAGTTTTCTCTCTTTAGACTCGTTAAACAAACATCGACAGACCCATATGGGACCAAACCACTCCATCTTAGGGTTCATTAAAAATACTCCGAAGGAATCATTCGAAGGATGAGCTTACATCAACAAGCATATGTTATCCTCCTTAAGCTTGCGTAAAAATAAAGAGGTACTTGCCATAAATGGTGGGAGGGGATTTGAGAAAGAAATGTGTCTATGTATCTGTGTTAGTGGCAGTAATAGTCACTCTTGAACGTGACACCCCCCTTCGTCATTTGAATCCGGGTTGGAAAATTCATTTGTATCTCATTTGACCACTCACGTGTCCATATTTTGGGTCCTCCTTGAGTCAATGCTTCCAAGACCATTGTTGTGTCATTCATATGTTCAAGAAAAGTCCAGCCTTAATAAGCCTCCTATTGAGTCAGCCATCTGCAGTTATAAATTTTCTACCATGTCAGCCTTCCCTGTGTCAGTTTCAAATCATTTCATGCTCTGATCTACCTCAAATATGTTACTCATTTCATGTCATTGATGGGGGATACATCAAGGCCCTCCTATGACGAGTCTTTTCCTGTCGACTTCAACTCATTATCTAGGAACAAGACTTAGAAATAATTCAGTGTCTTAGAGCTTGCATGCCTCAATGGAAGGTCTCTTCGCTTTTGACAGTGGGTTTACATCATTGGCCCCTGATTGGGAGATTCTCTCGAGTGTTCAAATTCAACTCCTTTATTCACACTCATTGGATTTCACTGGGGTACCTTGGGAGTCATTAACATCAATGGTGATTTCCCTCGCACTTGTTAACAGTTTTCATCATTGACCGGTAATCAAGTGGTTTCTACCATGTTCGACTTCAACACCTATAATCGCATGGCTAGATTCGTACTTAGGAACGACAGAAATGAAGACCCTGAATCATATCATTCTCGTACAAGTTGCGACAGAGTATTCATGATTTGTATTGACAGATAGATCCACTTTGTATGACTCGTGGCTATGTCCGAATTTGAAATATTTAAAGCATAGATCCATAGTGTATTCTGGGTGTCTATGCCGATTTACGATGACATGGATCCACAGTGTATGTTTAGTGGCCATGACTCATTTGACACTTTGTAATCTGAGTATGGAATTCCTACTTTGGACAATGGTATATTATTATGTTGATGCTTGACTGTTTGCAGGTTCCTGACTGATGCGTTCTTTGTTTCCGACACACACACATTTTACAAAGTATTTTAGCTGTCACGAGTTCCAGCCTCATACTTTGGGGGGAATTTTGTTACACATTATTTTGGTCACCTTAATGATCTATTGAAAAACATGTATTCATGTTCCCAAAAGAACCTATCTTCATGAGAAAGGTTACTGGATTTATCTTCCAGAAAACCTAATTAAGGAAGGTCATCACAGGCTGCATCATAAGAAGGGTGCGATGATGCCTGGTCATTGCAGGCTTCCCTAAATCTAGTTTGTGATGTCTCTGTAGGCTATCCTATAGTTGGGGTGTGACGATGCCAAAAGGATAAGAAAAGGTCGACCTTCACGTAAGTTCTAGAAGGGGATCTTCTGGAAGGTGAGGTGGCATCCATATGGTTGGGATCCTACTCTCTTCTCTAATTTGGTGGTATCATCCCAATTTCTCTAACCATCTCTCTTTATCCTATATAAAGAGGGATTTCTCATGGAAAAGGTTAAGCAAGGTTAAGAAAGAAATTAAGGTTAATGAAGGTTGAATTGGCTGAGATTGTATGGAGAATTCCGCATTGGGTCATTCATGAGAGCTTCATTTTAGTTCAACAAGCCATTGTGGATCTTCTTCATTCAAGTTTGGAGCAAGTGTGTGTTGGAGAAAAGGGTCACCGGAAGGGGACCTTACAACATCAAGGCTTTGGTTGTAATCTCCACTTTCATTATTATTAATACAATGATATGTTTCTTTCCCACAAAATTCATCTCATTTTATTGTATGATTCCTTGATCGCATACATAGGTTCTCTTTGAGTATGCTATATTGATTTCACTTTGGTTGGCTTGTGTCTTCTTGTAGATCTGATATCACAGGAGCACTAGAGTAAAGCTAGGATGACGACAACAGGAGGAAGCGATATCTAAACGATATGTCTCTTATCTTTCGTTTGATAGTAAACTCAATGCTTAGAGATTAGAGAAAGAATCATTTCTTGTTCTGTTTTATTCTAAATATAGGTGGATCTAGGGAGATCTATTTATGACCGCATTTAACGATAATTCCCATAACATTTTGATCCTCCTGTGCTCGTGTTCCTTTACTCTCCATCGTCCCTATTATGGCGAGGCCCATCCTCCCAATTTTATTTTATCGCCCTTCCCTTCCAACAACTTTTTCACTCTGTTGTTCTCCCGCGTGCCTACCTGGTTCTTTATGTTCGAATCTTCACCTCTCCCTCTCATTCATCAGGCTATGCCTCACCTTCGAGGGAAGCTGAAGAGAGGTTCTCTTTGGTACCAAAACAGAGTGGCCATGGCCAGCAGGAACCCGCCCTCCTTCGCTCCTGCACTTAGCTACTCACCTCCTTCCTCCACTCATTTCCCAGTAGATCAAGGAGGCCTTCCACCTCTATCCTCTCCATGGGCTTGTCGAGTTAAATGATTTGATCTTTAGGGGGATTCTCTCGACTACGCTCCTGGACCTCTCCCGAACCTGGCCTCGATCTCACAGCCAACATTGGCATGCCCCTCCAGTCCACCACCCTTTTCTCCTTCACCACCCCCGTCGCCAACTTATGTGCCTTCACTGGAGGAATTCAACACGCAAACACAGAAAATCCAATTGGAGGTGTCTTAAAGCCAAGCTCTGCTCCAGCTAGACTGTGCTTCGTTCCCATGACTCTACGATTTAATCTCAATTCTCCAATACATGCTCTTCACAATCCGTAAGGACATCGATGACCTCTGTTTTAGGCTGGAACACCTGGACCATCATGAAGACAAAATTGAATATATTCTCTCTACATTGCTTTACTCACTACATTCTCTCGACTCGGGAACCAACGCCCCCGCATCTCCAGGGGCAATTCTTGCTCTAGAATTCCAGGGAGACGATGAAAAACGCATGGATGCAGGCACACAGGTGGTTGAGGACAAGAGAGACACCATGTAGGGCACATGCGTAGTGGAAGCTGAGGACATGTAAGCACACTAGACACCATGACAATGGGTAGGCGTACAAGTGTCATCATGCATGTTTTATTTTGACAATTGTTAGTTGTTTCTAGAAGGTTATTTTTAGGCTGTTGGAGTTTAGTAATGTTTATTTTGTGGGTCTATCATTCGATAGGCGTTGTCTGGTTCATCGTATAATCCTTTTTGGTCTATAGTTTGAATGCATGGATAGGCCGAATCGGTTTCCCCACGGGGCGATTCAGGAAAATATGTCTAATTTTCACTGATCTTTCTAGTCAGTCTGTCAGGATGAGTTGGTTTCCCTTCGGGGAAACTTAACACTCCAAAACCTCGTTCTCAAGACGATATTGTAATTTTTAATTATGGCAGGTAATATATAGCTTCTTACTTAAAAAAAATAAAAAAAAATAAATAAATAAATCATTTTGAATTGTATTGGAGTTTAAATTCCTTAAGAATCATTTTTGTGTTGGCTTTGCTCACGATACATTGAAATTAACTTTTGTGCGATACATTACATTGCATGAAAGTTTAATTTCAAGTGATACATTGCACCACACTAAAGTTTACTTTTGTATGATACATTTCACTTCGCAAAGCTTTCCCTCTCCCAATGTGGCACAAAAATTGTCTTTACCCGTGATACAATGCATCTTTTTAGTGATGCAACATTTTGTGAGGAAATAAAGATCAAGTGTGATACATCACAAGGGATGCGGCTTTTGTGTTGCGTGAAAATGATATTTTGTGTGATGCACCCTTTTTTGGGTGAAACAACTTTTATTGTGATACATCGCAAAGAATAAAACTTTGGGGCAACACAATACATAAAAATTTTGAAAAAAAAAAACTAAGTCAGATTTCCTTTTGTCGCGATGATGGAACTTTTGAATGATGTGATGTGTCACATGGAAGAAAAATATTTTCCATGCGATGTGTCAAGACGATGTAAATTTCTTCACCATGTGATATGTCATGAGAGAGAACACTTTCTCCAGTTGTGATAAAGGAAGAAACTTTTTGTTGGAGAAAAAGTGATATTCCCCTTTATCACGAATGATAAAACTTTTGGGCGATGCGAAATGTTGCAGGGAAGTGATCTTTGGAGCAATGCAATATGTCGCATGGGAAAAATGTTTTAGTTGCACTTTGCCACAAGGAGACAAAGTTTTGTGTGATGCAACATATCACATGGAAGGGAACTTCTTTGTGATGTGATGTATCACAACAAAAACAACTTTCATTGCAAAATGTAAAAGACAAAACTTATTTTGCAAGGAAATAAAAATATTTGTGATACACATTGTATCACATGGAAGTGAATATCTTTGTGATACCAAAAAGAAACCCGATTTTTTATAAAGGAAAATTTCTAAGGGGAAAAATTTGGTTTTTTCAAAGGCACCTTGCATGATGTGAAACTCAAATGGTTTAATTTTTTGTCTTATGCGCACTCATAAAACTTATGCCACATACATACTACAAGGAACATAACGTTAGGTGCGACATGTGTATCACATGCAAAAGAAATTTTCATGTGGCATTTGTATTGCAAAAAAAACACTCTTTGTGTGATATGCATTTGGAACATTATGTATCACAACAAATACAATTATAGTGTGACATGTTCTAATGGAGAAACGTTTTTGCGATGCAAATCAACAAAAACTTCATGTCGCTCGAAAATAAATTGTTGGTTCATGCAACACATTACAATGAAGGAAACATTCCAATGATGTTATGAAGCAAACGTTTCCTTAGAAAAAAAATAAATTGCTTAGAAGTTTCCCTTTGTCGCTATGAAGAAAAATTTCGGTGGTGCAATGTTTTGCTGAGATAGAAACTTTTTGGTGCTATGATGTTTTGCACCAAATTTTACTTTCATGTGATATATCTCACTTCCTTGGATTTCCCATCGTCACACAGTTTCTGAAAGTGTATCAAAACAAATCTTTTATGAATTACGATGTTGTTGTCACACAGGGGCAGACCTAGGGTTCAACACTTCAACAATGCACCAACAAAACCCTAACTACCGACCCTTTCGGAAACACCTGTGAAGCAGATGAAGTCTCACCCAAGGTAGAGGTAGGGGTGGTTTCAAGACTCCAGTGTCTGTAACCTTAGCTAGGACATAGATCTGTGATTACAAACCCTAACAGAGCGTTTAGCAGTCGTTATTCATCATTATTTAACCTTAGTTCACTGCACAGATAAACCCTAATAACAGAGCATCACAATATTCATCCAGATCTAATATATTTAAGCACTAAGCACATTTACATAGGTCATATCTAGCATTCATCCATATTATTAAGCACAAAGCATCAACATATCTATCTATCATTCATCTATATCAAATCACTTAAGCAAGTAAATACATAAACACAACAATACATCACACAAAGCATAGTAACACATGATATACGTGGTTCACCCACCTGGGGCTACGTCCACCAACTCTTCTCTTCTTTATTATCTTTGATCAAGCCTCTTACATGCACATAGCATCAAAATCCTACTCCGTAGAAGACAGGAGATCTGTGTGCACTCTGCCAGATCCTCCTTCTCCGATCTAGGGTACAACACTAAGCCTTTACAAAGTCTCTTACAGTTACTTGAACTTAGCCTTGCAAGCCTCACACAATATGCACAAAGCATGTACAACTTGCACTTAGCACTTAGCATCACATACTTGCCTCTCTTACTTACATCGCCTAGCTTTCTATTTATTCATTACAAAATGGGCCTAAACATGGGTAAACCCATGGGCTGACATCCCCATACCCATTACATAAGACCAAAACCCAAAAATCCCTAAAAAGGGGCCGAGATCCCATGATCTCTTCTTCGACTTGCACTCCACCTTCGATAGACTGTCGAAGTCCCAAAAATAAGTCAAACATGACCAAGGATCCTCAAAACTTGGTCAAGGGCCAACATACCCCCAACACTCACCTGTGACTCGTCCCGAGCCACTCTGGTCTGGGTAGCTATGTTTCAAAAGCCTCGATATGCTTCAACCTGTTGTTGCGCTAAGTCCTCCTGCTTGACAAACTCTTGGATAGCTTCTTCGTTGATAGGTCCCTCTAATCATTGTTTAGCTGCAGTGACGAATTTCTCTAGTTATGCTCCTCGACCTTCAATCTCTGCGAATAGTTGGCAAGCCTCATCCTGAATTGGTTGGAGCCTCTGAGTCACTTCCATGACTTTTCTCTAAATGGTGTGGACTTGTTGTTGAGCAGTGCGTTGTTCTTGGGATCATTTCATTCTCTCAACTGCTGATAGGGGCTTCAACTAAGCCTATATTGTTTTTGCTTTCTACTTTGCCTTCTAGAGTTGTGACTCCAATGCCTTCAATTCAAGATCCTCAGTGAGTCTCTCATAAGTCTGGGCACTATGATCAATTAGTTGTTTACATTCGATGGCGAGGGCCTTGATTCTCTCAATTGGGCTTCGAGCAGTTTCTTTTATTTGATCTCACACATCCCACGGAGTGTTGGGCACTGTTCGTAGCTCCAGATCTACGATTCTTTGCTGAAGTTGCTGGATAGATTTTGTAAGCTGCGCTACTTGGTGCTCTACTGGTTCTTCCACTTTTTTCTCTAAGCCTATCACAGAGCGAAGTGCTTTTTTGACTACTTATTTGACTCTGAGCTACTCTACGAGCAACTGCTCTTTCTCTTGCTGGATCCGTGCTTTCTCCTCTTCAAAAGTTTTTTGGAGAGCATCATTTTCCTGCTGCGCAACTCGACATTTCTCTATGACTACTTCTTTCACTTGCTTTAGGGCCTCTATGGCCTGTTTTGTTTCCTCCTGTGTGCGACGAAGGCAAGCTTCGGTCGCATCAGCTAGTCTACAGAGTTGGGTAGGCTCATATCCCAACTCCGGTGCTTCTGATGTTGGGGTCATAGTGGATACTGCACGGCTGGAGTGAAGGACCCGTTGTACCCCTCTGAGTTTAATCTCAATTCTGGCATACATATCCTCCTGCTTGGCTTCATGTTTCTGCAAGATGTCCTGTGAGGCATCTGCTACAACTACGATGATGAAGTCGAACTCATCGACCATGAGCACAGTTCGCATCATGGTTTTTCTAGCTTTTGACTTCTTTCGTGAGGTAGGTTTTGTGGGGGAAACCTTTCTTTTCTTCGAGGGATCAGCCTCATCAACATGATACCTAGTCAGTGTTACTTCACCTTGCTTATGTTGATCTTTTTTACCATTGGTCTCTTCTCTATCTACTTCGTCATCACCTCCTCGTCCAGGTGATACTGAAGCAGTTTCATCTGATGTACTGATCAGGTTTTGTACTTCTTTGGTCTTCTTCCCGGAAACGAAACCATTTGTTGGAACACAGGGGCAGACCCAAGGTTCAACACTTCAACAACGCACCAAAAAAACCCTAACTATCAGCCCTTTCAGCAACACTTGCGAAGCAGATGAAGTCTCACCCGAGGTAGAGGCAGGGGTGGTTGCAGGACTCCAGTGTCTACAAACTAAGCTAGGACACAGATCTGTGATTATAAACCCTAACAGATCACCTAGTAGTCAATATTCATCATTATTTAACCTTATTTCACTGTGCAGATAGACCCTAATAACAAAGCATCGCAGTATTCATCCAAATCTAATATATTTAAGCACTAAGCACATTTACATAGGTAAGATCTAGCATTCATCCATATTATTAAGAATAAAGCATCAACAAATCTATCTATCATTCATCTATATCAAATCACTTAAGAAATTAAACACATCAATACATCGCACAAAGCATAGTAACACATGATATATGTTGGAAGATTGGTTGTTGTCATTGATGTCAACCCTAGTCATGGGTTTTGGACCGCAAGATTGATGAAGGTATTTGGACATGAAGGAAAATGCACATGCAGATACAACACCCATGGATGGATAGTATACATCATGTTGTTTTCGATGGTATGTGTAATGTCATGTGGATCCTCATGGTTGAAGAGAAATGATTTTTTGAAGATGACAAAGTGAATTGAAGAAGGAAGTACATGTAGGCCCTGAAGATAATTAAAGAAAATAATTACAAAATAAGAAAGTGTCAGGTCAGACCTAATGTTAAAAGGAAGTGACATAAATGGTATAAATAAACATCA
>ML782242.1:40902-51059 GCA_009831015.1 Picea engelmannii
ATTTATTCACTACCCTATCAACATTAAATTTAAGAAGAACTTGGCCATGCTTGAAAGGTATAGCCAAGTTACTATTATTGCATGGGGCTTTTGTTTCAATTCTTTTATGCCCTCTTTTTCCTTCTTTTTCTTTCTTTTTCTTTTTCTTTTTCTTTTTCTTTTTCTTTTTCCTTTTTCCTTTTTTCTTTTTTCTTTTTTCTTTTTTCTTTCTTTTTCTCAAATTATTTGCAGAATGAAAAATCATTTGTCAACAAAAATACTAGATTCAGATAATATCCCAGTCACCAGTTGATTCCCATAATTTATGGGGTGATAACAGGATGCACTTGTTTATGGTACAGGTTGATTACAAGCTGTTTGGCATAGGTTGGTGCATGGTTGATGCTCTTGTTTATGGTACAGATTGATATATGTTGAGGATTGTTGCCTTATCTCAGTTGGTGTTGAGAATGTAAGCTAAGTCTTTCATATAGAGATGGTTCTCTTGTAGAGTTGTACTCTATTTAGTTGTTGCTGAAAAACACCCGGATTGAAATCCATAATAAAAAGAAAAATTGTACATACATCTTGTGTTCCTTGTGGAGATGATTTGTTGATGATATATTGCTTATATATGTTGTTGATATGTATTCACATCTAACTTATTATTAATGACAACAATGAGTAATGAGTAAATGGTGAATGCTTACTAATGAGTTTTGTGTAAGAGGGATGTTTTGGGAAAAAGATCCCCACACTCATTCACCCCCCCCCCTCTAAGTGTGGTTTGTGTGTCCAACACTGTCCTCATCGACCAAGATATCGATCTCCTTGTGCTCCCTCTCCCTCCTATGGAAATACATCCAGATACATGACAAGTTCAAGGGGGGTCTAAATCTTGCACATTTTATTTTTTGAATTATTTTGAGGGTGTACGTAGGTTTTTTTGGATACATTCGCATACATCCGTAGGCAGCCTATTTTCTACACATGGATGTACACAATTTGTCCTTTGAAAACTCACGTACACATAGGACTGCCCTTTTTTAGGAGGGAGCACCTCCTCAAAAACTAAAAACTATGGAAGAGGGACAAGTTTAAACTTACTTGTTTCAAGCGGAAGTTCGTTTCATCCTATGAAGCTCCCAGAATCAACACTTTTAGCAAAGGGGTATTTTTTACCTTCTAGTTAATTTTCAAATTGTGATTGTGAAAATGAGCTGTCAACTTCTATTTATAGACTTGTTTTGGCCATTTTTTCCCCTTTTTTTCCCCTTATGTCATTTTTTATGGCTTGAAAATCATTTTATGTGGTTCTTCAGTTTCTTATTGGATGTCACAATGCACTTTACTTTTGTTTTGGTAGCTTTTTTTGGGAGATGGGTCATTTTTAAAGGTCCTTTGGAAAAATTCCTTTTTTCAACTTTTTTCATATAAGTTAGGATTCCACCTCCACTTTCTGCATCTCGTTGCCTTTTCCACTTTTCCATAGGATCGATCCCACCTAAGTGAGACACATAACCATCATTGATTCTTTAGAAGTGTCGTAATTAGGCGGTAGAGCCTACCTTTACATGGATTCCCTAGATATATCCTTGTTGCATTTTTGGCATCCATGCTATCTCCTACGACTTTAGGCTCGGGAGCCCTTTTAGTCCTATCATGATTATGAGATTGAGTCTCATTCACCTGATGCACCATCACCTTTGGCCTCACCCTCGGGAATCCCAAAAATGAGCATGCTTTGTTGTCTCTCAAGCTCACTTTGAAATATGAAATTAATATCCGATGAGACTATATTTATGCTTTTCAATATAGTCTGTATTAACTCAGAAAAGTAACCTCTTGGAGTCTTCTTTAATCCCTTTTCAGACTCTCAAAACATGAAAAGAATGCCGAGAGATCTTGTTGTCCTTCACACTCACCAAATTAAAACTTGAAGGCATGTCTGTCTTGCGGTATTTTACCCCTTTCTCAGTCCAGACAGTCAATTTTACGAACAAAGGTATACTCTAGGAATTTCGGTTCGCTAGAAGAGTATTCTCAGGTATAAGTTTAACCCATTTTCGGGCATGAGGGACTAAATTTACGAAAAAGGAACCCCCATGGAGTCCATAGTTAAGCTCTTTTCAGACTCCCTAAAATTGAAACGATTGTCAAGTGACCTTGTTCTTTCACACTCGTTAAATTGGTCGAGAAGAACATCCCCTATGGAGTCCATATTTAAGCTCTTTTCAGACTCCTTAAAATTGAAAAGATTGTCGAGTGACCTTGTTCTTTCACACTCATTAAATTGCTCTAGAAAAACATCTACTGGGATGAGTTTACCCATTTTTATGACCTATAGATTAGGGAATAAAAAGGTACACCTCGGGACATTCGTTTCACTGGTAGAGTTTTCCTATGTAAATTTTACACTTTTTTGAGCTAAGGGGACTAAATCCAAAAAAAGGTTGTGAGTCCATAGTTAACCTCTTTTCAGACTTCTTAAAATTCAAAATATTTCCCAGTGATCTTGTCTTTTTCACACTTGTTAAAATGGTTTTGAATAGACATCTTTTCGGTGCTATTTTACCCCTTTTTCGAACTAACTAGACCATTTTCGAAAAAAGGTTCCCCGGTGGAGTCTTCTTTTACATTTTTTCAGACTCTCTAAACGTGAAGAAACCACCGATCTTACCTTCTTTGGGCTAGTTAAAATTACATTGAAGGGGATTTTCATTGTGTCTTATTAATCACATTTTCATCTCTGCGTATTTGGCTTAATGCTAGCTCCATGTTGCTCTTAATTGAACCTTTGAAGCATGCCTTATATGCAAGCCTTGTAACACTTTGCCTTTGTGTCTTGACACCTTGACCCATGGAGGAATTTTCCCGAGTGTCCTTTTCTTGCACATGTCTCCTTTCACTTCGAACTAGTATTCCTGTGACACTTGTTCCTCCTTTCTAACGTAGCATTCTTTTATTCTTTTTCAATCCCTTTAAAAATATTGAAAAAGCAAAAATAAAAAAATAAAACCCCAAAAGTGGACGGGAAATATATATTCGTTTTTGGAAGCACAATGGATCACCCTTGGACAAATCACATCCTTCCATTTTTTCATCACACTTTGGGATCTAATATGATCTTAGGAAGTTGTTCTCGCTACATAGCGTCATGTCCTCCTCCATTTGGTTATTCTTCCAAACACATGGAGAGTTTGTGTTGCCTCCTCCATCATGAACTTATGTCAATGTCATGTTGTTTGATTATGATCATCTGTTGTGATATTTTCCAAGGGAAGTTTCACCCAACCTGAGTTGGCCTTTCTGCAGTTTGTCTCTTGACCTCATGCCCGGACATCCCGAAAATTCCAATCAAGTCCTTGTTAGAAATAAATGAAGTTCTATGCCTGATCATCAAGATCCTCTTGTCTTTTCCCGACGAGCCATCGAAGACCTATGGGTAGTGAAATAATACAATCACATTCTACTCCTACCCAGGTTTTGAGGATTTTGAAGTTGTTTCTAGATCTCTGAGGACCTCATCTCCAGCCATCAGGTGTTATTGACTTCTTGAAGATGGATACTATACTTGTATATCTTTGATTTTGAGATGTAGATATGTTGTGTATTGCTTGAGGATACACTTTATATAGTTATATGACATGGATATGTAGTGTATTTGACTGGAAACCATGATTTATTTCATCCTGACCATGGGTATGGATGCCTTAGAGAGACAATTGTTATTTTTGCAGATGGCACCTCATGAACTCTGGTCCCAGGCTCACTCATTTTGTATATTGGTGAAGATTTTGTAATGTATTTCGGATATCAAATCCTCTTCTGACCTCACACATTAGGGGGCATACATTATAACCCTAAATTTCTCTACATATGCATACCTGGCCTTTGGCCCAGTTACTTTCTATTTTTTCCAAGCCATCACTAGGTTTCTCTTCTTAAAAACCATATTTTTGAATATGTACACACCCTGCACCATTAATTCCCATGTATTTACACTTTCTACACAACTTAAACCTGCGTACGTACACTAGATTCACTACTACATCCCACGTATACTCGCAAAAGTTGAAAAAATTAAAATTTTGCAAGGAATTTGTTGTGATTACGGGCTATTGGGTAGTTTTCCATCTGATCCACCGCCTATAGCCTCTCACCCAACTGAATAAACATCCTTTTGTCATATAAAAGGAGGTGTTTGGGTCTCATTACACATCTAGACATATGAACAATGAAATTCTTCCTATTTCACATCCCCTCCTTGCCCCAAGAAATTGCATCCATCTTGTGAGAATTGCCTCAGAATTCCCCATTTTTCCCTTTTTCCTCCATCATAAACCCATTCCATTTCCCTAGAAGAATTTTGATAGGATAAAGATACAAGGAGGTGCACTTGGAACTTGGTGGAGAGGATCCCGAACCAAGTTCGTGGAGTAGTAGTCGACTTTGTTGTAAGTGATCATTGTATTATCGATAAAAGAAATACTTTTCCTCTCCCAAAATATGATGTGTCGAATGTTTGCATTTGATTTATTTTTTATTCTAACATCTAACCCGTGATTTATATATGAAATTCATGTTTGTAGTTTTTTCTTTATATGTTTTTGAATGCAGGTCAGCCTTGGGAGGAGGCTTGCATTCAACAGAGATATCAAGCATGAGAGGATCGTCACCAGACGAGGAGTAAAAGGTACAATTACTTGATACTTCTCACTTTGTCTTTCATGTATGAGTTTGGGATATGTTTGGGGTAGTTAGAGAAGTAGGATAATTTTAAATGGTTATTGATTTGCCTACATTGTAGACCATGGTGTAGCCATAGTAGGGTTTTCCCCGTTATCACCATGTGTAGTATTCTCTAGTTTTTGTGTACCTAATTGTTTTTGGGAAAATATTTAGTTTATGGGTTTTTATGCATTGTGATGTGGTTATGAATTGGACATGAGGGATATTTGTGTATGGTTGACTATGATGAGATATGATTTGTGCTATGTGTGTGTGTAATAGAGAATTTATTTTGGCAAGTGATTACTATTAAAATTTTATTTTTTAGATGTCATGAAGATAATAATGAACATGCGTGGATGATAATAAGCTATTAAGAGAATAATAAGTAATTAGTTTTTGAGAAGATTTTATTAAATTAGGGATAACTATTTTAGTGAGTTAGTAGGAAAAACAATGGTAATTTCTCTTGAGCTACTCATCTACTCATTTTATTAAATTTATATGTGTGAAACTTTTCTTAATATAGTTGTTGTTGGGTGGGTATTTACCTCATTTATTATTACATATAAGGGTATAAATAAAAATAGTTGTTCCTCTCTATATCTTTGTATAATTTAATTTCTCTTGGGTAGTTGAATATGCCTTCTAGGGTCTAATTATGAGTTAAACATACCCAACTCTTGGAATTTTGTTTGACATTTTTTATAGATGTATAATGTTGGATTTTCAATTAGATATTTATTATTTATTGTTACATTGTATTTGTAATCAATATTTATTGAAATATGGATTCAAATCCTAAATAGAAGAGGATTGTTGGGATTAAATTAAGAATTTGAGAATCTTTGTTGAGATAGAATACCTAATTAAAATGACCATTCATCTAGCTTTAACAATTGTAACATCCCCAACCACCCATAGGCTGGGGCATGCTACCTTCAAGCCCACCCTTGGACTTCTTTCTCTTACCGATAACTTATTTAATTAATAAGAACGCATAAGATACAAGATTTAGTGACATGCACAACAATATCTAGCAAGCATGCATAATCTAAGATTTAGTTAAACAATAATTAAAATACACAATGAAAATACATTCATATACATGTAAATGATACCATAACAAAGATCACTTATCTTTATGAAAGATGACACCAATTGGCTACAGACCAAGGACGTTCCACCCAACCGTAGACACCACTGCTCCAAATCTCAACAATAATGTCACCCCCGAGCCAGGGCTATGAATCCATAAGGTCGGTTCCAGAGTGTACTTGGGTTCCCAAACCAATCATCTCTCAAGATCTCATAGGTTTCCCAACACCCACAACAATCCAACTACCCAAATCTCGTCTACCCAGTCTGTACTGCCCCAAGAGAATGGACCTCCACCCTTATATGCCACACAGTCCCTCAAGCAGTCCTTCTCCTTTATTTTGGGGCCTCCAACACAACTGGTCCATAATCTCAATGTTGGAACTCGCAGGACTTGCATTTGTGAGAAAAATAGGGAACAAGAGAATGTATCTCAAACATGCAGGCCCCAAGTCATGGCTGGATTTCAACAACGACCATTACAACCAACTATCCCGTGGCTAATTCTTCAACATCTTGGTTCCCTTTCCAAATCCGAGATGCATATGAGGATGGATCAATGAATGGGTGAGTGGGTGCATGAAAGTGCGTGAGGGAAATGGATGAACATACAGGAAATCAACGAAAAATCCATCAGTTGAACCCCCCCATCATACCAGAGGTAGGTTTAAGTAAGTTCATGGGGAAATCAAGGACCTCCTAGCCTTCCCCAAGAAGCTCACCTAATCGATCCCCTCCCTTAGAAAAAAGGGTAATTAGAATAAGAATAAACACTTAGCCCCTCAATCCCCCTTTCTTGTGGAATCATAGACCCCTATAACTCTTATCCTTGTCTGTATAGTATCCATTGATGTGTTTATTATTAATAATGATCAAAACATTACATTTCTTGGGCACACTGGCCTTTTAATAATTTTTTGGGCACTCTGGCCTCTTATCATTGTAACAATACATGATTTAAAATGGGGGTTCAAAACCTAGGGTGTTACATCCCCTCCCCCTTATCTTGGCACTGTCCTCAGTGCATATACAAAGTAAATATCAAAATATCAAATTTATTCAAAAAGTTGTGGGTACTCTTCCCACATGGAATCTTCATGCTCCCATGTAGCATCTTCAGGACCATAGCAGGTCCACTGAACAAAGTTGTGGGTACTCTTCCCACATGGAATATTCATGCTCCCACGTAGCATCTTCAGGACCATAGCGGGTTCACATAACTCGAATCTAGAGAATTTTGACTTTTCTCTCCAATACCCGCACTAGCTGAACCTGAAAATCTCCCTCTGTCTCTATCTAAATCAGACGCTAGTCAATAACATGGTTAGGATCATATACATATTTCTTTAGTAAGAGACATGAAATACATTATGCAAATTCATGGAAGCAGGAAATGAAAGCATGCATGCAATTGGCCCTATTTTGTCCAATATTTCAAATGGACCATAGAATATGGTTGCTAGCTTTGTACAACTACCCAATTTCAAAGAGATTTTGTTGGGATTTACTTTCAAAAGTACATGCTCCCCTACTTTAAATTATCTAACGATCATGTTCTTATCTGCATAAAATTTCTGTCTATCGTGAGTTGCCTTTAAATTCTCCTTGATCTTGACCACCTGGTCTTCCATGTCCTTGAGCAACTCCAGCCCAAGTACCACTCTATCTATTGGGTTATCCCAACTTACTGAAGTATCACATTTCCTACCATACAAGGCTTCAAATGGGATCATTCTCAATGAATCTTGATACCCATTATTATATGCAAACTCAACCAAGTGTAAGTAATCTTCCAACTTAGATGACTTATCCATCACATACATCCGTAGCATGTCTTCAATTATTCGATTGACCTTCTCTATTTGCCCATTTGTCTCGAGATGATATGTTGTGATAAAGTTTAGATTTGTACCAAATCCTTTAAACAATCCCCTCCATAAATTGGAGGTAAACTTCATATCTCTGTACAAGACAATTGTCCTAGGTATCCCATGCAACTTAGCAATTTCCTTCATGAAAATTTCTGCAATATTATCTGTTGTATGTGTTGTCTTCACAGGCACAAAATGAGCATCCTTTGTTAATTTTTCAACCACCACCATGATTGAATCATGTTTCTTATTCGTTCTGGGTAATTTTGTGATGAAATCCATGGTGATCACTTCCCATTTCTCCTCTGGGATTGGCAATGGCTACAGAAAACCCGCTGGGTGCCTATGCTCAGCCTTCACCTTCTAACATTCCATACATCAAGCAATGTAATCAGAAACATCATTCTTCATTCCAGGCCAAAGAACTAGATTCTCACTGCTGTAATTGTTTTCTGGTAACTAGGATGTCCAGCATAAGGAACATCATGCATTTCCTTCAGTACCAAATTCCTCAGTTCTCTAGAACTAGTAACATAGATTTTCTTTTTATGCATGAGTAATATGTCTTCCTTTATCTCATACTCCTTTATTTTGTTATGTACATCCACTTGTTGTGAGTTTTCCTTTACCTGTAGGTAATGCTGGTCTGTAACAAGACCATCTAAAATTCTTCTCTTCATGTCAGACTGATTCATATTGACAATAGTAGAATGCATGATATGCACTCTTCTACTAAGTACATCGACAACTTAATTCTCCTTTCCCTTGATATGCTTGATATCGAAGTCATATTCACTTAAAAAGTCCATCCATCTTGTTTTCCTGAAATTCAAGTTTGGTTGTTCAAAAATATACTTCAGGCCAATGTGGTTTGTCCTTAATTGAAATTTATTCCCCATGAGATAATGCCTGCACACCCTCAACGCGTGAACAATGGAAGAAAGTTCCAAGTCGTGGGTGGAATAGTTCCTCTCATGTTCCTTAATCTTTCTGGACTGATATACATTGACATGTCCATTTTACATGAGGACTCCCCCAAGTTCTTCCTTACATGCATTTGTACATACCACAAAACTTTCATTTGGGTCAACAATCTTTAACACAAGTGCACTAGTAAGTAATTCCTTCAACAGATTAAAATTCTTTTCACACTTGAGTGTCCATTCAAATTTAGTTCCCTTCTTTTTTAAATAAGTGATGGGATGATAAATCTTAGAGAACCCTACTATGAACCTTTTGTAGTAGCCAGCTAATCCCATAAAATATCTTATGTCTGACACATTTCTAGGTGTTGATCATCCTCTAATGGCTTAGATCTTCTCTAGATATACTGCTATGCCCTGCTCTGAAACAATGTGTCCCAAGTAATGGTTCTACTTTTGATCAAAATAACACTTACTCAACTTGGCATACAAGTGACGTTCTCTTAGTAATTTCAATACGAGTCTTACGTGATGTTCATGCTCCTCTTCAGACTTAGAATAGATAAGTATGTCATACAGAAACACTATGACAAACTTATCCAAATAATTTCTAATTATGTCATTCATTAAGAACATGAAGACAGTAAGTGCATTGGTGATTCCAAATGGCACCACTATAAATTCATATGCCCATACCTGGTCCTAAAGTTTTTCTTATGAATGTCTTATTCCTTGATTCTTACTTGATGGTATCCTACCTTGAGGTCAATTTTTGAAAATATCTTTGCTTCTATTAGCTTAACAAAGAGGCCATCAATTCGGGGTAGAGGATATTTTTTCTTGATAGTGTACTTGTTTAGCTCTCAAAAGTCAATACACGTCCTCAAGGTTCCATCCTTATTTTTGACAAAAACTACTGGCGCTCCCAAGGTGAAACACTTGGACGTATGTACCCTTTCTTCAACAATTCCTCCAACTGCATTTGTAATTCTTTTAACTCCGGTGTGCTCATTTTGTAAGGTGTTTTTGACACTGGGGCAGCTCCTGGCACTAAATCAATTAAGAAATCTATATCCCTTCTTGGTGGCAATATGGGTATTTCTTGGAATACATCTTCAAATTCATGTAGTACTGAGAAATATTCGAGGCTTGGATCCTTTGTATTATCTGGATCTGCCACATGAGCTGCATACAATTGACACCCTTTCCTAAAACAACTTTTTAGTTATAAGGATGAAATCTCCCTTATAGAGATGGGTCTTGGAACTCCTTTCACAGTGCTCTGTTTTCCATTTCCATCAAGACATGTAAATGTTTTTTTATGACAATCTAATACATCATGATTCTTGTCCAACCAATCCATTCCAATCAGAATATCATAATACCCCAATGGTATGATATTTAGATCAATACTATTATTTACGCCATGAAGACTTATGGAACAACTTCTGACCATATCATGAATTCTTCTTTTGGTTCCAGTGGCTAACTGAACCAAACTTTCTTTTCTAAGTTTACTTTTCTCCAACTATAATCTATCCACTATCTTAGGATC
>ML782242.1:61788-78528 GCA_009831015.1 Picea engelmannii
TGCACGATCTGTCGCCACGTGGATAAATACTGGAAGCAGACACGTGGCCCAATCAGGCGAGTGAAACATGTGACGTTCTAACTGACATTTCAGTACTCCATATGCTCAAAACATACTGACAGGTGGCACACATCCCATGTGTCTATGTCATCCCAGGTGACGTCCACAAGCCACATCACTTCAGAAATTCTAGGATCCACATCACCTCTAGGTTGCATCATAGTGCCCCATCACTTCGACTCTTCAGGCTTTGGGACTTCGGGAGTTTCTATACTAGCACACTTCAAATTCTCCCGAACTCCAAATTCCTGAACTGACCAATTTGTCACCATGTGTCCTCCTGGATCGGACGATTAATATTCACTTCAAGTATTCACCTGGAGCCCACGGATCTGCACCGTGTTTCCTCCTTAATCTGACGGTTGAGGCTTACTTCGGGTCTTCAGACTTCGGAAATCTAAAATTTCAAAACTTATCTGGCCCCACTAGCATTTATCTGAATCCATAGATTTGGTGATGTGTGGCTCTCGGTAGATCAATGGTTTAGATCCTTTTGGATCTCTGGTCTTTGGGAGTCTTAAATCTCAACTGAAAACCTCTTAAACAGATTTCTCCGGAGTTATTGATCTGCTGACATGTACCTCTTGGTGATCAACAATCACTGTCTACTTCCGATACATAGAGTTTTGATGTTCCAGACCTAACATGTCACATCAATTACTTCCTTTTAATTTGTGGGGGCATGCATCGACAATTTGGGGAAACCCTCTTTTCTCCCTGCAATTATCTTGATGTTGACACGTAACCCCTTGGTGAAATCGTGGTTTGGATTGTGGGACCACCTTGGAAAATTATCTCTCGTGCAACTTGGTTCCCCGCAATGCCTCATATCCATTGATCTCTCTCCCCCATGGGATCCTATGGTTGTGACCTTAACCCTTGCTTCATTTTCATTAGACGACCCTTGTTCACTTGTCCTTCGATCCAACGATCCTGGATATCTCATGATCCTACAACGGTGATCTCTCCCGAATTCGAAGGGTGACGATCACGATCCTTCGAACCCATTACAATGGGTCTCTAACATTTTATCTCCTATGTATATTTTCCAACACCATTCTTCTTGATATTTCCAACTCCACGGTCAGAGTTTGATCTATAACCATGAGACTCTGACTGAAAGAACCGACCCATACCAGCCCATTGTTTCAACCAGAAGCTCTGATACCATTCTGTAACATACCCAACCACCCACAGGCCGGGTCATGCTACCTTCAAGCCTTACCTTGGACTTCTTTCTCTTACCGATACCTTATTTAATTAGTAAGAATGCATAATATACAATATTTAGCGACATGCACAACAATGTCCAACAACCATGCATAATCTAAGATTTAGTTAAATGATAATTAAAATACACAACATAAATACATTCATATGCATGTAAATGATACCATAACAAAGAGCACTTATCTTTATGAAATATGACACCAACTGGTTGTAGACCAAGGACATTCCACCAAACCGTAGACACCACTGCTCCAAATCTCAACAACAATGTCACCCTCGAGCCAGGGCTATGAATCCACAAGGATGGTTTCAGAGTGTACTTGGGTTCCCAAACCAGTTAGCCCTCAAGCTCTCATAGGTTTCCCAACACCCACAACAATCCAAGTACCCACATCTTTTCTACCCATCCTGTACCTCCCCAAGAGAATGGACCTCCACCCTTCTCTTCCACGCAGTCCCCCAATTAGTCCTTCTCCTTTATTTTTGGGCCTCCAGCACAGATGGTCCATAATCGCAATGCTGAAACTCTCAGGACTCGCAGTTGTAAGCAAAATAGGGCACATGCCAACACATCTCAAACATGTAGGCCACAAGTCATGGCTGGATTGCACCAGTGACCATTAGAACCAACTATCCCATGGCTAATTCTTCAGCAACTTGGTTCCCTTTCCCAAGCCCAGATGCGAATGAGGATGGATCAATGAATGGGTGAGTGGGTGCATGAAAGTGCGTGACGAAAATGAATGAACATACAAGAAATCAATGAACAAGCCATCAATCGAACCCCCCCATCAGACCAGAGGTGGGTTTAAGTAACTTTTTGGAGAAATAAAAAACTTCATGTCCTTCCCCAAGAAGCTCACGTAACTGATCCCCTCCCTTAGACAAAAGGGTAATTAGAATAGGAATAAACACTTAGCCCCTCGAGACCCCTCTCTTGTGGAATCATAGCCCCATATAAACTCTAGTCCTTGTTCATATAGCATACAACAATGTGTTTATTATTAATAATGATCAAAGCGATACATTTCTTGGGCACACTCACATTTTACTAATTGTTTGGGCACTCTGGCCTCTCAGCATTGTAACAATACATTATTTAAAATGGGGATTCAAAACCTAGGGTGTTACAACAACATAATGAGGTGTATGATTCCTTAATATTTTTTATTCCTTCTAAATATGATACTCTCTACTTTTACATAATTATTAATCCAATTTCTTAAATTGTTTACATGAATGGGTACAAGTAAGATTAACAAGTAATTTACTATACCTTCAACTCTCACATAATAAATATTGAAATCAACTCATAACTATTCCTATCCTTGTAATAGTTTTTGAAACTTTGTTAGAATTTAGTTGATGAGAGCCAAAAAATGTAAGATACCAGTTTTCTACTATAAATTGTTGCTAGCGGGGAAATCCCCCCATGGTTGCACCAGGGTTTACAATGTAGGCACATCAACAATCGTTTAAAAGTCTCCTACTTCTCTAATTTCCCCAAACATATCCCAGACTCATACATGAAATACAAAGTGAGAAGGATCAGGTAATTGTACCTTTTACTCTGTGTCTGGTGATGATCCTCTCGCACTTGATAGATTTGTTGACTGCAAGCCTCCTCCCAAGGCTGACCTACATTCACAAATAGATAAACATAAAACTACAAACATGAATTTCATATATAAATAATGGGTTAGATGTTAGAATAAAACATAAATCAAATGCAAACATTCGACACATCATATTTCGTGACAAGAAAAGTATTTATTTTATTGATAATACAATGATCACTTACAACAAGGTCGGTTACTGCTCCACGAACCTGGTCCGGGCTCCTCTTCACCAAGCTCCAAGTGAACCTCCACATATATTTCTCCTCTCAAGCTTCTTCAAGGGAAATGGAATGGGTTTATGAGGGAGGAAAAAGGGAAAAATGCAAAATTATGAGGCAATTCTCACAAGATGGTTGCAATTTCTTGGGGCAAGGAGGGGATGTGAAACAGACAGAGTTTCATTGTTCTTATGTCTATATGTGGAATGAGACCCCAAAACTTCCTTTTATATGACAAAAGTATGGTTATTTGGTTGGGTTACGGGCTATAGGCAGTGAATCAGTTGGGAAACTACCTAATAGCTCGTAATCTCAATGAATTCCTTGTGAATTTTTAATTTTTTCAACTTTTGCGAGTATACGTGGGTTGTAGTGGTGCAGATAGCGTACATACGTGGGATGTAGTGGTGCAACAAACGTATATACACGAGAAGTAATGGTTCAGGGAGAGTACATCCTCAAAAGTAGGTTTTTTAAGAAGAGAAACTCAGTGATGGCTTGGAAAAATTAGCAAGTAAGAGGGCCAAAGACCAGGTATGCATATGTAGAGAAATTTAGGGTTATAACACATGGCACCTATGACCAATATTTCCATGATATACTAGTCAAGGTTGGACAAACTCTTAGCCTACCATAAACAAAGACATCACATTAGATATTTCATTTCATACATAACAACTCCTTACCTAATTGAATCACTATTGAGTTTTTCACGTTGATCATTACCTTTATCTAAACATGAGTATTAACTTCCATTTTTGATGCCATAGATGATTATTTAATTTTTATGAATTTTAAATGTTACCAAGCTACAAAAAGTCCTAAGTTCTATGTTAACTTCATAGACAACCATAAAATCCATCTAATTCTAAATCAAGATCTATAAAATTACATACAACACATTGTTCTTAACATTTTCAATTTACATGAATCTACTCGTATCTACTATTTACATTCATACAATGAAAAATCATTCTTACATTCTTTTCACAATCCCATTCTTGAAAAATATATAATCATAATAATAATAATAATAATAATCTATTTTTAAGGTCACGACCAAGCCACACCAAATTGGTGCATGAGACCCCCTTGTTTGTGTGACAAGGGACCCCCCTTCGCCCAACGATTTGACTGGTAAAGTCTACAGAGGTATACATACCCTACCCCCCTCTGGATTTGAACTTGTGACCTCTTAATAGGAAACACATGTTCTTAACCATTCGGCCCACTTAGGCTATATCTCACAAATTGAATTCAAACATGTTAATTTTATTTAATATTAATTATGGTTTTTCAAATTTCAAATTTAACATCTCTTTAGTATTGATTACATGTCATGAGTGGGCCTAATGGTTAATAACATGTGTTTCCTCCTAAGAGATCACCTATTCAAATCCAGAGGGGGGTAGAGTATGTATACCTCTGTAAACTTTACGAGTAAAATGGTTGAGGAGAGGAGTATCATACACCAATTTGATGTGTGTCTTGGTCGTGACCTTAAAAATAAATTATTATTGTTATTATTATTATTTACCTTAAAGGTAAAGTAAAAAAAATTATTGTATACCCCAAACGCTTAAAAAAAAATTATACTCTTACATGGAAAAGTCAGACGTTTTTAGCCGACTGGATACCCCAAAATTCTGAAAGATATATTTGTGTTTATCACTATAAAACATCAAAACATAAATAGTTATCATTTCTAAAACCTTGTAAGGCTCAAATGTTCCTACTAAAAATAGTGTGGTAAAATTTCATGGAAGTCGAGAATAAAAGTATTGGAGGGCCCTGGTACAAAGAAAATTAAGAAGTGAATATGCTTCCAATGGAGCCAATTTTTGGCAGAGAGATAAAGGTAGAATATTTGGTATGGGATTATTGTAACACAGAAGATCAATACAGTTGGTATCGGGTCATTAACCACATTTGTAATGCGCATCATGACCGATGGGTTACTGTACTGTGTGGATACTGTTCTAGGAATTGGTTATCTAGGCCAGACTCTTAGTTTGTTCCTTAGAATTTTTAATCCAGAGTCTTTGGACCACCACCATGGGCTACACATGCATGGACTAGAGGGGGACACAATGCAATCAGCTACAAATAGTATTGACGAATTCATTTCTCCAGTCACCAATCGTGAGTTGGTGTCAAGTTGGAAGTTTTATACACCCACAATCAAAGATATAGGGAAAGTTTTACTGCTGGAATGTGCAAGGAGTATATTATTCCATACTCAGCCCATTATTACATTTCAGCAGGGTCTTCCCCTGCATCCTCGACAAGTGATTAAATTTAACAACAACGCTGGGAACGGGATGGAAGCTTCAGTAGTCCATCATTCACAATAGTAATGTACAATGTGCTCGTTGAAGCGTATGCTACTTCTAAAAAGAATTACCATTATCCTCCATTGGCTCTTTGGTGGGAACACTGCCACGAAAACTTGATGAAAGAAATAACACAATATGATGCTGACATTGTTTGCCTCTAGGAGGTCCAAAACCACCATTTTATGAGTTTTTTAAACTAGAATTGAAGAAACTAGGATATGCTGGACTGTATAAGGAAACATAGAGAGAGTGCTACATGCCAACTGTTGATGGTTGTGCTACTTTTTATCGAATGGATCGATTTGATTTGTTGGAATCAAAATGGATCAAATTGAGCGATTATGCTAAATCTCTCCCCAGTCGATTTTATAAAGACAACATTGCACTGAATGTTATAGTTTCTTTCAAGAACAATGCTCAACGTTTGTGCATAGCCAATACTCACATCCATGCAAATCTAAAAAACAATGATGTGAAGTTATTCCAGGTTTATTACTTGCTGAAGGAGTTGGAATCACTTGTCCCAAAAAATTGCAGCATTCCACTTGTAATATGCGGGGACTTCAATTCTATACCTGGAAGCATCGTCCACTCACTTTTTACCCAAGGTTATGTCCATTCAGTTCATGAGGATTTAGATTATGGTTCATATGGTGCATTGCAATATGTTGAGATGTTTCAGCATACACTTCCTTTAGTAAGTGCCTATTCTTCCTATTTTCAGTGCGATCTGGACCAGGCAGAGATCGGGAGGAAAAAAAATGATGACACAAGGATGCCTCACTTCACTAACTTCTCCAGCGATTTTCGAGGAACATTGGACTACATACTTTATAGTAGGACGAATTTGAAGGTGGTGTCACTGCTTGAGTTGATGGGTGAGTTGATGAAGTGGAAAACGATGCACTTTCATCACCTAATTGTCCCTCTGATCATATCGCACTCATGGCCAACTTTAGTTACATCTCTATTCAAAAACCCACAAGAGAAAATAAGCTTTGTAGTGGTTATGGACCATAACCCACCAAAACAAATAAGCTTTGTAGTGGATATGGATAATTGCAACAACATTAAATTAGATAGATGAATGTGCACGAATGTGAAAGAGGTTTCGACCAAGGAATGGCATTGAAGCATTGCAGTTTTCCTTGGTTGGATTATCCCTATATATTTTAACTATCACAACCACTTTGATAATGTGGTTGATATACGCCGACAGGCACCATATCAACCACTATACCTCACCTATGGTTTTAGTTGGTCACGGTGTTACTTTTGAATCATAGTAAATAAAATTTAAATTTTCTTGATAATCTTCCACGTTTAAACATGCCAAAATGTTTATGAGGGAATTAGTTGGGTTTAGCCTCAAGTAGTTAACAACATGATTGGTATATTGTGACTTTACACCAACTTCTATGGTTCGTTCATATGTTGAGACATTCAATTTGAAATCAAAATTGGGATGACGAGCAAGCTGATCATCTAAATCGGTATAGTTTAGTTTTTATCCATCCCAACTCCCGGGCCGCCTCTTCAGTGATCTAATATAGATGGAGCTCTAAAATCATAACATAAATGGGTATAGTTTCGATTTTATCCATCCCAACTCCCCACCCCCCTATTCAATGATCTAATATAGATGGAGCTCTACAATCATAATAAGAATCATAGAAATTGCATTACTGACAAAGATTACGATAGTCATGAGAAGAACAAAGCAATTGTGATAAGGAAGACAGAATGCGAGAACTCTAACATATCGGAGGAATTCATTAGACCTAAATCAAGGAATTCATCAAAGAAATTCATGAATGTCTAACCTCAATCATAATCCTATCGCCAAAACAATGAAAAAGAACTAGCCTCTCAAAAAAATTATACCAAAGCATATAACAAACCTTCGGCTCCTCCACAACATGGGAAGCTCTTCCAGAACTATATTTGTGTGTGTCAGCTGCAAATATATATAATTCCACCCTCGAATGATATTAATCATCCAAGCGTACATTGGCCACCGAATGAAATTGATATATGCTCGTCAGGCTTAGAAAGATGCATCCGAGGTCGATTACATGATCAGAAATAGGTAAAATAAATTCTTTCAAAGATCATTATACAGTAAAAGGAACCGTAAGGTGTGAATAGTTGTGAGTAGATGAAGAGAACGAGGCATTAGATGACATCTGGTAAGGGAATCTAGATGGCTCACATAGTTGGTAAAGAATTCTCCAACCACCAAAGGCGCTCGACTAACCATTTAACTGATATCTGTTAAGGGAAGTTGAAAGGTATCTAGTAAAAAAAACCTAAAAAAAACAACATAAATGTAGTAAAAAAGACAAATCACAATAAACATGGGTAATCATGTTAATCACTCAGACGTGTCAATCAGCCACCATAGTAAATTTTGAATATGATTACGTAAAAGTAAAAAAATAAACATGTAAACTGATGTCTTTATAATAGTGAGGAAGTTAGNGGTTGAAATCACAACCATTGATTTATTGGGACGACTAAGAATATTCCATCAATATTTAATCTTGTCCATACAAAACTGATTAAGCACTAAAAACCTATTAAATGTGCCCATTGTCAATAGGTATACACCTTTCGACGTAATAAATGATCATTTATTTTAATACTATTTAAGTATTTAAATATTGATATTTTTTGTTTGTATTGTTTATGTTGGTTTAATTTTATTATATGTTTTTGGTTTTAAAGTGTTGTATAGATTATTGTATTTTATATACCTTAAAATTTCATACATTTTAATATTAAAATGGTTTTAATGTGAAAATACTGATAAAGAAATCACATTGAGTTGAAAAAAGAGATATGGTTTTATTTTGAAATTGGTTTACACTATGTTATTATTCTAGCCATGTCATTTGATAAATGTATTGAACCATTTTTTCTTTGTACAACATCTATTTTGGTTCTTATTATTATAAGAGGATATGTTAATTTAAATTACTATAAATAATTCAAACCCCATGTTGAATAAATAATACCATCCACAAACCATTGAAATGTAAGTAGCATATTGCAATGAATTCAAGAAACATGTATATGATTATATCCATCATCCATTTAAAACATTGATACTAATATATACATCATCCATTTGCTTATATCATTATGCAAGACACCAACACCAAAATAGATCTAATTTTTTGTACAACATCCATTTTCTTATTATTAATGTGAAATGACATGTTAATTTGAATTATTGTAAGAAATTAAAATCCAATATATCATCACATTAAAATGTATGGCAGACACACTCAAACCAATTCTTAGGCATTAGAGTCAGTGCAACAAATATTGAAACCAATGCAAAAACAATGAATTGAAGCTACTCTAATTAAATCAATGTAATAGACATTGAATCAAATTCAATATATTGAAAATAAATACACAAACACAAATAGATTTTCTAATTTATATATTCTTTTTTATTTATTTGTTCTTGAATAATATTTTTTTTTAATGATATCATATTCAAAAGCAACAACCATACACTTCTATTTTTCTCCACATAAGTTGCTTCTCCTCAAAGTGTGGTTTTATTGATAATAATGATTATATTGGTATTTATAGACATTGTCTAAACATTCCACTTTTTGAACTTCGTCACCTGAATCCAACTAAACATCTTGTGAAATCACCCTTTTTTGTTGTTTAAATTGCATTTTTTAATGCATAAATGGATTCACCCTAAAAACCCTCGCTTCGTTCAAATTATATAGACTCAATCACTCAAATATGGAGATCCAACAATTTTTTATCCAATTTCAATACAAATTGATTGATAAAAACTCTAAAATGTCTAACATTTAAATGAAGTTGTATTTATATATATGTTTCACATTTAATAATTGATTTCTTATTATAATGGATAAATATATTTTTTATTTGAATTTGTTTTTAATCGCACAAATTTACATGATAGTAGCTTTGAACTATAAAATATCGCACAATTATTAATTAGAAAATTTAATTGATATTGGTGATTAAAAACACAAATGAATACAAAATGTATTAAAAATAGTTTTTTTAACTTATCTTATTTGTTTATCTTCATTCTTGTTCTATTAAAATAATATCGTATACATTTACATGGTTAATTATCAAAATTTTAAATTATCAAATTTTAAAATAATTTTGCACATTGTTATTTTATTTACAAAGAATAAAACTCGATTTTTTGAATTGTTTCTTGTTAAGGACTTTATAATTGAATAATGAGGTATTAGAAGAGTATCGTTAATATGAAAAAGAATATGTTTAATTCCATATATGTGTTTATAATAACCTATATATGTCTTGAATTATCCTAGTGGTATTTTTTTTGGCAATTATAATGTCCCATTGGGTGGATCTCTTAGGTTTTCCCAACACAATATTGTCATTATCTCATGGAATTTCAAGCTTACTCATGTTCTAGTGATTAGGATTTTATCAAATTCAATGTAATGATCATATATTAAGTTATTCAATATATCAACATTTTTAACATGTTCTTTCATAGCTATAGCTTTAGAAACCCAAAAGGATTTGGTGTTTGTCTAAAATGCTAAAAAAAGCAATGTATCTTGTGTTAGATACCTAATCCTAGGAATTATGGTATATTGTATAATAGTTATAAATATAGTTTAGGGGAAATATTAAAATTCATAGTTGAATATGAAGAGTCATTAAACCTCTTGGAAGATGAAACCAAGAGTCATCTCTCAATGTATTTGTGTATGATTCACATTAATAAAAAATGAAAACTTTGATTTATTTGATCCTTTACCTATTAGTGGAGTGAGAGTGAATGACATTTTCTCATATCTCCATCATCTCCATCATCTTGATCATTGGTTTCATTTTTCTTTCTATTTTCTTTCTCGTTGGTTTCCTAGTGAGTGTGTTGGAAATCTAATTGAAGAACATTTGGATCAACATTTTTTTCTAATCCTAATCATTCTCCATGCCCATGTTCTTCACTTGAATTTCATTTTTCTTGGTGTCGATCACTCTTTTTCGTGGAACCAAATGTCATGATCCTGCTTTTAGTCATGTTAAAAGTATCATGAGGTGTAATACCCCATTTTTTTAGCCCACATATGAAATAAGGCATTTTGTTTATTTGAGTAAAGGCCACAGTTCCCAAACAATTAAAGAGGTCACCATTCCTAGGAAATGTAATGCTATAATCATTATTAATAATAAAACACATCGTTGGATTGAAGATGGAAAGAAGAAGAGTTATAGGGGGTTATGATTCCATGAGAGAGGGGGATTATGTTGCTAGGTCATTTTATCATATTTTATTCAACCATAATTGTATTAATGGAGAGAAGGGGTTACATGATATTCTTGGGCGAGGGACATGTGGTTCTTGATTTCCAAGTAAATATATAAACCCTATATTGTGGGATGTTTGGGGGTTCATCTTCTTCTTCTTCACTGACCCTGTTCATTCATTATTATTTGGTTCACACTCTCCATTCTGTTCACTTTTTCACTCATTCATTCTTGTTTTTGGAATGGGGCCATGTGGCGAATTATTGAAGAGAAAGCCATTGTTTGTTGGGTGTAGCAATGACTGACGTGTTACAACCATGAATTAATCACACTCGTGGCCATGTTTAGTTACATCTCTATTCCAAAACCCATACAGGAAAATAATCTTTGTAGTGGTTATGGTCAATTACATATGAATGTGAAAGATGTTTCTTTAGAGGAATGACATTTAAGCTTTAAAGTTTTCTTAGTCGGATTATCCCTCTAAAGTTGTTATATTTTAATAATTGATCACCTCGTGTTTTACGATTCCATTTTATAATCAATGTTGACGATGGTAAAAAAATCATATATTCACTCTTTATGTTAGATGAGTTTCATTAGACATACTATCACCCCTTATGATAAAAACAAGTCACAATGACAAGGTTACAAATGAACTTTGATTTTGTTTACACCAGGAATATAATTTTAATATTTAATAAATATTAATTTGAATTGATTAATATTAGTTTTAATTTATTTTAATACTATTTAAGTATTTAAATATTGGTATTTTTTTATTTGTATTGTTGTATGTTTATCTTAATTTTCTTTCATTTTATTACATGTTTTTTGTTTTAATGTGTTGTATATATTAATGTATTCTATATATATGAACATTTTATACATTTTAATATTAAAATGGTTTTAATGTGTAAATAATAATAAAGGAATCACATCCAATTAAACAAAGAGATGGTTTTATTTTGAAATTGGTTTGCACTATGTTATTATTTAAGCCATTTCACTTGATAAATGAATTGAACCAAATTTTCTTTGTACATCACCCATTTTCTTCTTATTATTATAAGAGGACATGTTAATTTAAATTACTATAAATAACTCAAACCCTATGTGGAATAAATGATATCACCAACAAACCATTGAAATGTAAGTAACATGTTGAAATGAACCAAAGAAATGTTTAAATGAATGTATACATCATCCATTTTCTCATTATGAGAGGACATGGACATGATTGTAATTAAAGACTCTATCAAATACACTAAACATTGAAATCAATGAAAGAGACTCCAACACTAAAATTGATTTAATTCTTCGTACAACATCCGTTTTCTTATTATTATTGTGAAATGACATGTTAATTTGAATTATTGTACGAAATTGAAAACCAATATAAAATAAATTACACCATATAAGAAACATTGAAATGTAAGAGATCGTCACATTAAAATGTATGCAAGACACACTAAAAACAATGCTTAGGCATTAAAATCAAGCAATAAACATTGAAACCAATGCAAAAAATATGAATTGAAGCTACTCTAATTAAATCAATGGAATAGACATTGAATCAAATGCAATATATTGAAAATAAATACACAAACACTAAAATAGATTTTATAATTTATATATTCTTTTTTATTTATCTGTACTGAATAATATTAAAAACAAATGATATCGTATTCAAAAGCAAAAACCATACACTTCTATGCAAAATATTCGTGAAATCACCATTTTTTTTTTAAATTGCATTTTTGAATACATAATTGGATTCAACGCATTGAAAAATGGAGTTCCAACAATTTTTTAACACAAATTGATTAGTAAAAACTACAAAAAGTCTAACATTTAGACTAAGTTGTATTTATATATATATATTGAACATGTAATATTTTTTTGTAATGGATATATATATATATATATATATATTTGTTAGAAATAGGGAAAATTCAAAGCAAAAGTGCTTTAAAAAATTTCTATTCATTGGCATAGAAGATAAACAAATTTGAAACCAACAATATTTCTGAGTATTAAATAAAGTTTAGCTTACATCTTGAATCAATGAGAGATGTACCTATCACATGTGTATATGTATGCCTCTGTAAGTATGCTCATACTTAGTTTAGGTTCATAGATCAAACCTCAAAGGTTTGATATCTTTCAAAGAGAAATGTGGGAAAATGTTTCCATAGATATGAAACTCCAAAAAAAACAATAATAAAGCACAATATTAACAGCAAATAACCCCAACAGAAAATCCTCCAATAAACCATGAAAGGATGAGAAGGAGATATGGATAGGTAATCAAATCAACCACAAGAAAACCCTCACACAGATCTGGAAAGAAATGAAATCAACCATAATAAAACCCTCACATAGATATGGACAACAAGGAGGTCAACCAAAAGAAAACTCTCACACAGATCTGGATAGTAAGTTAGCATACTCTCCACAAGTCTAGATAGAAAACCCTCTACACAGAAATCTAATCACCACACTGAAAAACCCCTACAAGGTAGTGAACACTCCACATGACAACTAGAAGGAAGAATGTACATCCAAGGAGAGGGCCCAGAATGAGGTCATGGTAACTCCTCCAAGGAGAGGGCCCAGAGATGAGACCCACATAGCATGCTCGACAGATTAGTGGGAGGTATCTCTGGTGCAAGGGATAGGTCTCGCAGCCCTTAGAGGCACCTCACAACAACACATCCAACAACTCAGCAAAAATTCCAAAGAGGAAACTTCCATCCATCATAAACATCGTATATGTGAACTTGATAAGCAAATGGAAGGCCGCATAACCAAGAGGGAAGATTCACTAAGGTGGTTGCAACAAGTAGAAACAAGAGAGAGTGAGTGTAAGTGTCAAAAGAAATAGGGTAGGTTCTAATTCATATTTACGGAGAGGGGTTAGGGTAATTAGATTTATAATCAATTATTGACATATAATTAATATAAATATTAATTAATATGTCAATTAATATTTAATTAAATTCCTAATTACATAAAAACCAATCACATAACATAAAACCCCAACCAAACAAAATGAAATGCAATCACATAAAGCAAGAGGGAAACCAAACCAACAAGGGGGTATCTATTAAGATAAAGTGAAGGGGGTTCCTTAATGGAAAAACATGTCGACACGAGTCTCACAGTGACCTATAAACTTTATCATCATTACATAAGGGGGTACATCAACAATGTGGTCATGTCCATCTTCATGGGAATTCCTAGTTCTCATAGACCATCCAGGGAGAGAGGAAGAGGATAACACATCAACACACTTGGTATTACACCAAGATCTATGTTGTCAAAGACCAGTTTTCCCCATAACACATCTGGGGACCCAAGAGCACATCTAGGGTATTATTTTCCAAGGTAAAATACTAAGGATCAACCAGTGCATGAAGAAAGGGTTCCCTGGAACACATCGAGGGCCCATAGAAACATCTAGGGACTTATACCAACCACCAAGGAACACACCCAAGGATCAATCCAGAAACTGAGAAAGGATTTGATGGAACACAACCAGGGGCCCTAGACACATCTAGGGACTTATGTCAACCACCGAGGAACATATCCAAGGATCAATCCAAGCAGTGGGCAAAGATTCCCTGGACCACATCCAGAGGCCCTAGACACATCTAGGGACTTAATGGTTTTTCTAAGACTAATAACCCCAGTCATATACTGGGTTCCTCACTAGGGTATTTTTCCATGGCTCGCACTTCTTGGTCTCATAGCAACAAACCTGAGGAGTGTGTTGGGGGCCCTAGTTGACAGTTATGGTCTTTTCCATCCTCCATAGAATGACTCTTGCAGCTGGATTAATTTCAACACTCCCTCTAAGCAAGAGAGGCATTCTCAACAATGTCAATATTATCTCGAAAGTACACATACTTTGTCAATGATAGAGGCTTGGTAAAAATATTTGTGGTTTGTTCCACCATCGAAACATACTAAATACTGAGAATGTTCTTCTGCACTATGTCGTGAACATAGTGATATCTCATCTCAATGTGTTTATCATGAAAACACAGGAATCATGAATATATTTACAGAGCTCTAGTTATTAGAGTGGATTATTGTGGGTTTCAACTCAGCACTGAACAAATATGAGAGTAGCTTTATGAGCCACACTACTTCTCTACAAGCATTACTTGCAGCAATGCATTCTTCCTCTATAGTGCTCTTGGATATGGAGCCCTATTTTCTTCTGAACCAGGAGATCATAGTTGAACCCAAGATGAAACAATATTCGGAATTACTCTTCTGTTCCACTATACTGCCCATCCAATCTTAAAATGTATCGACAAAGAATTACTTCTCCACTGAAGTGTATCTAAGCCCATAAGCTATAGTCCCCTGAACATATATCAGAATATGTTTAACAAAAACCATATGAATATGCTTTGCTTCATGCATGAACTAGATGAGGGCATTCACTGCATGATAAATATCTGGTCTGGCATGTATAAGATACATCAAGGACCCAATGAGGTCTTCCATATCTGAAACTATATCTTGATATTGTAACTTCTTCAATTTAGAAATCATTGGTGTGGTTATGGACTTACATTCCAGCATGCCAAGTCTGCAGAGCATATCAACTGCATACTTTCTCTTATGAGAGAAAGATCTCACATGGTTTCTACCACACCTCTAAGCTCAGAAAATAATGCAAAATACCCAAGTCTTTTATTTCAACTTTTGCTAAAATGCTCCCTCTTATTCTGATCTATCAAATTTTCCTTTCCTGTAAGGAACAAATCATCCTAAGATAACAGGATGATTTTGTAGAATATTTATATAAATATTGGAATATGCAATACTCTTGGTGAACCCAAGACTCTGTAGAGAAATTGTCAATTCTTCCATACCAAGCTCTTAGAGATTTCTTCAATTCATGGGATTCTTTCCCATGGATTACAAACCCTTAAGGATGTTCAAAATAACCTCTTTCTCAACTTCACCATTAAGAAAATCAGTATCAACATTTATCTGGTGAATTTTCCAACCAAAAGTGGTAGCAAGGGATATAATGATTCTGATGGAAGAATACCTCATAGAGATATTTTCATAGTCATTATTATGTCATGGCCTAAATCACATGCAAAAATTCTCCCTTTGAGTCTCATAATATGTATCTCTCCCTTCATGTGCAAATTGGCTCCCTCTGAACCCACAATATCCTTTGACTCTGATCTAGTGTCGTATCTTTTCAAGATGTACTTGGTGCTGGTACCAAGTTTAACATGAAAAGATGAGTCATAATTTTATGAGGTAATGCTTCTGTTATTTTACCTCACTATCCACCAACCAAGTATTTTCTTTAGAAAACTATAGAATACATGAATCCTTATTGAGCTCCCAGACTTACTTTGAAACTTATTTTGGGCTAAAGACACACTTGTACTTTGCAGCCTGCTACCAGCTGTAGTTATCTAGGGCATCTTTATGTATGTAGTATATGTTAGTTCAAGTAATTATCCTACTAGATTGATGTCTTTGAAAGACCTGTTTTTTATAGGGGTTTGGATCCTAATCATAGTTACTTAATAATCCTTAAATTGATCCAATTGGATCTTTTGAAGGCAATAAAAATATGTAATGTAACCTGTTGGAGCCGCCCTTGTTTTTTCACCTCGTGCAATTTTCGAACGTTTGATACTTGACATTTAAAGTTGTTCTTCTTTTCCTTCCAAAATCATAAGACTCTTAAATCTCGTCGTTTGAATAACAAGGCTTTTTTTCACTTTCAAAAGAAAAGATCCATTTTCCACCAATATGTTTGCCTCTTTTGTTTTGTTTTCGGAATGTCGTAAGTCGGATATCGCAAGTCGGACCACTTGGTTTTTTGATTCACAAGTCCCGAATCATGAGAATGCGAACTCGGTTCTAATTTTCCTCCCAGGCATTGACTACGGTAAAAACTTTGACCCTTGATTAGACATCGTCGGGGTTTCG
>ML782242.1:93118-142568 GCA_009831015.1 Picea engelmannii
CTTAATGTTTTCTCCCATCTCACTTTATTTTTATTTGAAACAACACAGTTACAGGAAAGGGCCTTCATTTTTCATCTTTATTTTGTTTTTTCATGCAAGGTTCCTCTTTATTTCGTCCGAATTAACACAGCAAATAAATTATCTCTCAAAAAAAACCATTTCCATACTGGAACTGTTCCTAAATGACTGTCCCTGCAACAACTCAACCCAATATTCAACCCGGATTATCTAGCCAAATACATATTGCTTTAAATATCTTAGACACAATCCTTAAAACCGCAAACACCCAAGACGAATTGGAACAATCGTGGGCAGTCATTGAGCGTGACATAAATGCTCAAGAGAAGTTGGAAGCTAGACGATGAGAACGTAGAAATCTGCTTTAGTTTCTCATACCGAAGGTTAGTATAATCCTGTATCAACTTTTTGTATACTTTTGGATGCCTTGAAACTGTACTTTAAGCCTTAGTACAGACTCAGGAACAACATAACGAATAAATTCTCTTAGCAAGTTGTGTTGAATTTGACATGGGAGAACCCAATTAGGATAAAATGCATATGCGTGTTTGTGGCTACATAATGTAATGAAGTGTGCCCATGTACGTTCAGTTTGAAAATCACTAAGAATCCATCTATTAGTGCCAATGGATTTGAAAGAGGAAACTTGAACATGATCTCAAGGAATCTAAAACAAAAAACCAAGGATCCACCCAAAATAAAGAACACTAGCCTCTAGATTCTCCTAACAAGAAATCTCTCTCACCTAGCATTGGTCACTCCACCAATAATCCAAACAATTTTACTTTGGAACCCAGACTTGCATCCCAAAAGTGTACAAGATAGTCTTTCGATATCCATGGCTGAGCCCGTTCTTTTAGACCTTTACGAAACAATATTATGTTAATAACATGTTTATTAACATTCTAGCTAATTAAATTTGAGTCCATTCCTACATGCTATAAATCTGGAATCACCACCATGGAATCCACATTATAAAAAAGTAATTAAATTAAATATGAATATCTTATATTGTGATGTTACTCTCAAACCCAAAAAAAATACCATATATCTAGAACCATAATAGTGAGTTTATGGCTTCCTTTTTGGTGGATTTAATTTCATTAAAGATGATTAAAATGAAAATTCTCAACCATTCAACAGGAGTACATATACCATGTATTCTCTTTTCCAACCAGATCCATCTGAGGCTAAGAACCCAATGTATGTCTCAGCATAAAATGTATCATCCTCCCCTTAAGCAATCTAAAGTGACCAACAATGAGGAGCTTCTATATTTCTGTCATTAAAAAATTGTTGGATTGTTGTTAAGGTTTAATACTTGACTAACAAATGCACAACACTTGTTCTGATAACATTAACTGAAAGAAATACATTAAATATGAGGGAAACAACTTTATTCGTTGGCTAGTGGTATCGCATATCTTTCAATAGATAAGGAAACAATTGCTATAATTGGTTGTGGAAGTATCTAATAGTAGAAAGTATTTCAAAGTAGATTCAACCCTTGAATTAGGTGTGTAATCCACACCATCTCAATGGTTTCACCTGAGTGGATTCATTTATGTAGGTTGATCATATTTAAACAATGAAGGTATTTTGTTACAGTTACAACCATGAAACACATTTTTCTTGAATTCTATCATTTAAATTCATTGCTTGCATGAATCTTTGTGCACCTACAGACTAGTGACACAATATCCCTCAGTGCTCCAAATCACAATATCCCTTACAAAATCAATTCTTCTAGAATACACAGACCACTGGGTAACAAAACCATGGCTTCTAGAGTTGTTCACTATGAATATATCAAGGAATACACTTCTCATAATATAAGTTCTATCATAGGCTATCATGACAAACACAACATTGAATTATTAGAACTCCATTTACTAACCCATTCTAGCTTTCTTGGATCAGGGGCCCATGTTGCACATGGAACTCCATGTGTCCACCACTAAGAACAAAAATTATCCACTTAAAACAATAAGAAACAACCTTCATAAAGAAAAATAAAGAAATGAAACTAGGTTCCCTTAAAAGGGTCATCATACAAGTACTCATTCTTTACTTCAAAACAAACAGAAAGTCAAGGAGAACAAAGCAAATTGAATTTACATTTCAATGACTATTCATCAGTACACCCCAAGAAGTGGATATATGCAGGCTCAAGTCTACAACTCTTGAGCTCCTTTCATTCCCTAAGCTCTTATTCCACGTTAGAAATAGGGAACATTGAAAATAAAAGTGCTTTAAAAATTTTCTATTCACTAGATCAGCATAGAACATAAACATATCTGAAAACAAACCATATTTTTGAGTATAAAATAAAATTTAGTATGCTCATTCTTACTTTAGTTTCATAAATCAAACCTCTAGCATTTGATCTCCGTGAAAGAGAATAGTGGGACAGGTTTTCCATAGATAAAAAACCACAAAGAAAACAACAATAAACCACAGTCTCAACAACGAATAACCCCAACAGAAAATCCTCCAATAAGTAGTGGAAGCACATGAAGGAGAGTTGGTCAGGTAAGAAAATCAACCACAAGAAAATTCTAAGACGTATCTGGACAACAAGGAAATCAACCACAATGAAACCCTCACACAGATCTGGACAACAAGGAGATCAACCACAAGCAAACTCTCACACAGATCTGGACAATAAGTTATCATACTCTGCACAAGTCTAGATAGAAAAACCTCTACACAAAAATATTATAAGCACACTAAGAAACCCCTACAGGGTAGTCAACACTCCACATGACAGTTAGAGGGAAGCATGTACAACCAAGGAGAGGGCCCAAAATGAGGTCGCAATACCTCCTCACAATTCTATGGCTCTAGAGAAGGATACCAGACCCAAAGAGCAGGCCCAAAAACTTAGAGGGAGGTAGCTCTTGTGCAAGGGAAAAGTCCATAAGCCCTTAGAGGCACCTCACAACAACACATCCAACAAATTCAGAAAAAAATCCAAAGAGGAAACTTCTAGCTAGCATAAAAATCACAGATTTGAACTTGATAAGATAAGGGAAGGCCACATCAACAAGAGCGAAGAGTCATTGAGGTAGTTGCAACAAGTAGGGAAAAGGGAGAGTGATTGTAAGTGTCAAAACCAATAGGGTAGGGTCTAATTTATAGTTAGGGAGAGGGGTTAGGGTAATTATATTTATAATTAATTATTGACCTATAATTAATATAAATATTAAGTAATATGTCAATGAATATTTAATTCAATTCTTAATTACAAAAAAACAGAATAACATAACATAAAACCCAAGTCACACAAAATAAAACCCAATCACTTAAACCAATATGGAAAGCAAACCAACAAGTGGGTATATGTTAATATAAAGTCAAGGGGGTTCCTTGATGGAAAAACATGTCCACATGAGTCTCATAGTGACCTATAAAATTTATCATCTTTTCATAAGAGGGTACATCAAGAATATGGTAATTTCCATCATCATAGGCACTCCTTGGTCTCATAGACCATCTCGAGAGAGAGGAAGAGGATCACACATCAACAGATCTTGGTATTACACAAAGATCTACCTGGTCAAAGACCGTTTTTCCCCAGAACACATATGGGCTTCCTAAAGCACATCTAGGGTCTTATCTACCAAGGTACAATACCAAGGATCAACCCATGCATTAATAAAGGGTTCCTTGGAACACATCCATGGGCCCTAGACACATATAGGAACTTATGCCAACCACCAAGGAACACATTCAAGGATCAATCCAGGAACTAAGAAAGGAATCCCTAGAACACATCCAAGGGCCATGGACACATTGAGGGACTTATGTCAACCACTAAGGAACATATCCAAGGATCAATCCATGCACCGAGAAAGGATTCTCATTCAAAGAATGTAACAAACCTCCCATTTTGTCACGACGACAACCTCTTATAACAAGTGGATTTTTTTATTTTTATTTTTAAAGTGTGTGCGCGTATGTATAAGGGAAACAAACACCTTCGACTCTACGTTGCCACCCGGCGACTAACAAGACGCAACCACGATGACCATAACAAGATGACATAAGGCGCACAACAAGTAACTCCAAGCATTAAACGACCATCAATCGACCATAAAAAGACTGACTTCCTGCACATCCTACCCTGCAATGGTTAGGACCTCCAAGACACATAATCAATGCTCAAGCCCAGGTTCCCATTGATTTTAACCATTTAAGGTCTCAGGTCTGGCGACTTATTTGAGGAACATGGAGGTGTCTACTTCCCGCCCGACACAAGCATACCAAGCAATACAATGATTTCAACCACCTACCACAATAATCAATAATTAACCATGACCACAACAGAAAAAGCAACCTGAATGGGCTCCAACAACAACCCAACTCATTAGTACGAGGTAATATCCACGTCTCAATTAACATCACTTACCAAATCGTTACCCCTTGTAAATTCCAGTAGTTCATGATTTTCCTAGTCTACCCCTAAAATAATGTAATATCAATTAATTGTGATTCCCATTACCCAAGACTGATTGTACTTAGCTCCAAGCCAGTGTATTTTATATGTGTACAAATTTGACAACAATCAACCACCTTCCCATAATGATATCAGCAATATCTCCTTTAAATAACCTTGCAATAAATATCAATCACTTTATATCTTGGCCTTATATTAAATTATAATATAGAAGTTATAAAGACTAAGTATACAGGAAAATAAGAAATGGATAATACAACATCACCTAATTGCAATAACATTAACCTTTATTTTATGTGTGTGTATTTATACACTCTACAGACGTTCAACCACACTTCCATAAAATGATATCAACAAAATCTCTTTTAACTAGCCTTGCAATTAAATTTTAATCTTTTTTTTCGTCTTGGCCTTACATTAAGATACAAATATAGAAGATATAAAGACTAGATATAAAGGAAAATAAGAATGAGATAATGACATCCTCATTTAATTGAAACAAAATTTAACAATTATGTTATGTAGGTAGGATTATACACTCGACAACATTTCCACCACATTCCATAAAAATGATGTCAACCATATCCCCTTTTTTAATTAACCTTGCAAATAAATAACGATTACATTACGTTTGGTATGTTTCCCATGTATCAATTACTTTAACAATCATTCACATTAAAATGATACATAAATTAACCAACCCCTTACATCTAGATGTTATCTATGACAAAAATATTACCCAACCATAAACGATATCCACATTACATTTATAAAGGAAAACGGTGCAATAAAATAACCACCACTTTATAATGCAACAACGTTTCAGACACCTATTAAAATGACAAACCCAGGTCTGTCAAAGTCTAGTGCCCTCTCATTCTAACTAATTTTTACCCTAACCTTACTATCATTACACCAGCCGAACCACCACGTTCCATTACCGGTTTATTAAAGATCCTAAAAATTAGTGCCCAACCAATCTGTCAGGAAAAGGATGAAATCAGCAACCGGCAATGAGGAACGAGCGATTGTGGGGGCATGTTAGAAATCAAGGGGTGACTTATGAGTGCGTGTAGGAAGTCTCACTAATTCAAGGTAGCTATCAGCATGGCCATTTTCAGGAACCTTAATTTCAATACGGCAACTGGCAAGGTCCTAGCACCATTATAGGGGAAATCTTCTCTCAGCCAGGCTTAACGGGAACTGTCGAGGTAAGGCCCAGGCAACGAGTAAAATATATCATGTGAGAACTCCGGCAATCTCGAAAAATAGCTGGTCAAACATTAATTCAAGGGGGGAAATACTAATTACAGGACAAACCATCAGAACTAAAATTTCCCCTCTCGCTTAAGTGCATCATGAAATATCTAGGAAGTATTATCAAAACTGTAGTCATTCGCTGTCAAGAGAACTGCCTATAGTCCAGGTCGAAATAAAGAATACACTGAGTGAGCTGGAGTGTTGGGGCATAGGAATAAAAGGGCGCAGAGATGAGAGATAGGCAGACTCCATACTAAATAAAGTGCTACCTCGGATTACTGTCCATCGACCACACTGGTGACCGGATAAAATTCACCAGGAACAAACGCGAATGGTGCAGCTGGTAACCCCACGGATTTTATTGGTAAGGAAAAGGGTATTACCATGGAATGGTTGGGAAAAAACACAGGTGCAGCAGAAATTATGATCCTCTCCAAGAGCATTGTGGAGTCAAGTCTTCACGAAATCAAGGCATAAGGAAATAGATAAAACAATCGCAGCCCGCATGAGTGTAAGGTTGTCAACAGGAGGACAACGCCAGCGAGTGAACGGATTAAACAATGGAATCACTCAAGCTCGCCTCCTAGAATGGATTGATAATGCAAGACACCTATCTTAACAACTAAACTTCAGAGGGACCAGAAAAATAAGGTCGTTCATTTTATTTTATTTTCTTTCAAAGTGACCGCCAGTGACCGTTGGGGTGCAGCAATCCCCCTCCTTTTTAATTAAAAATGTTACACAGTAAATCCTAATAGCATCATGGATAAAAAATACACTAACATGAGTCAAATTTAAGTTCTACAAAGAACATACAGCCACACGTTATATAAAATTGGAACACACAACAAGGATTTGTAAAAGAAAAAGACATAGAGTCTCGAGTTAAGAAGTAAGAAACCGCAGAGGAACTCCCTTTAGTTGCAGAGGTGTTATCTCAAAATAGTGCGGGGATTTTACCCTTCAAACGCAAAATCATAAAGGTCCCAACCAAGGAGCAGTGGAACCCAGCTAGAACGTTGACCACAATGATTTTAGGAAATCAATTGGAAACAAAATCTTAAGACTAAATTCATCCATTAAAATCATCAGACAGATCCCAGCATAAATTTCTAATGCATTATACTGTATAAATTAAATGAGCATACCTTTTCCTTGTCGCCCACCTCGAATGAAGTCTGCACACTCCATGCCTCTCCCGCTCGCTGACCGTCGAGACTACACCAGTACCTCCCAGCCAATCAATAGGGGTACTCTGCTTCCCCCTTAGCCCCCCGAGCCGCAAAGGGGCCACACACTATTCAGAAGGTATGTCTATCTTTCCATCTCGCCTCACAAGGCCGAGCTACCACTCCAATCAGAGCTAGAAAATCCAAACTCTCCACAAGTACTCAGTCAAGTCACAATACGGCAGCGTAATGTTACGCTATCAGCCCATCCCCTTCTTCCTCATCTCCCTTTTCTTTTATAGAGTTTTGAGACCCACCAACTTTCCTAATTCATATTTTAAATTAACTTTCAATAAAATATTCTAAATATTCTCCATCGCACAAGTGTCATCCATCCCCCTCTTTTCTGCAATAAATATTTTCTTTAAATTTATTAATTGTCTCAAATCCCTCACGCACCTAGATTCACTCCTAAATTTACTCCTAGGTGTTCTTATATCCCCTTACATGTTTTAAATACTTTCCTAAAAAAAAATGTTACTAAATTAGCTCAGATTAGTAGGTTCTTAATTGCAGATTCCTTACTATGTTGACCTTTCTTTTTACCATAAGTTCCCACTTTCCTTTATTATGTTTCCCCCAATACTTAGTTTCCTAATCTTTATTATTTAATAATTTCCCCTCTTTATTCGAACCAAAATGGTAGTTGTTGTTTTTACTCTTTTCCTTTTTATTATTAAATCGATATCTCTTTACACCTTCACAAGTTAAATAAATTATTTCTTCTTGAAAATTTTAAATCCACTAGTTTTAATTTAATTCTTACTCTCTTCATTTTACCCCAAGAGGTTTATGAATACTAAACTATCACTTAAGTGGGTTTTGTTTAAAATTTTTAAATTTTATTCTAGGGTCTTTTTCTTAAAGTTAGACTAAATTTTTACCCTAAAAAGTTTTAGACTTAGGACTTAGGTTCTGAACTGGGCAACACTTGGTTTGGGAAGTTGTTTAAGGATTTCTTAAGGCGTTAATGTCTTAGGTCCATATAGGTTGGTTTCTTCATATCATCAACGCGACGTGCCCTTCAGGACGCACCACGTGCTCCAAGGGTGCCACTCGCCTCAGTTGTTTCTTTTGCGCGATGTGCCCTTCAGGATGCACCACATGCTCCAAGGGTGCCATTCACTAACTGGTGTTTCTTTCGTGCGACGTTCCCTTCAGGATGCACCACATGCTCCAAGGGTGCCACTCGCTAACTTGTGTTTCTTTCACGCGACGTGCCCTTCAGGATGCAACACGTGCTCCAAGGGTGCTACTCACCAACTTGACTGATTGGTAGACATCTATAACCCCTGGAGTCAACACTCCGCCAGGTGAACTTGTGGGAGACTAAGGGATCTAAGGAATAAGGCCCCCACCTTATTGCGCACCCCTTAGAATCATCGTGAGCGACTGTCACAGTCTGCCCTCACGGCATCATGGATCCTCTCGAACTAGGTAATCGTTAACCTACAGTTCGAGCCACGGTGGGAGTGCTAGTAGGTTGTGGCAGGGCTGTTGTCCACCCATCTCCCTCAACCTATATGGAAATTGTGTGTGTGGCCCCTTTACTCCATATGTGAGTCTGGTCGGCAGGCTATCATCAGCCTACATCATCAACAATCGTGTCAGAACATGTCAACATCATATCATCAAATCAATGAAATATCACAGTAAATAAATCAACTCAAATAACACACTCCCTGACTCAATCTGGAGTCCAAGGGGTTCCATCGATGCACCTGCATCCTCAAGGTACAAAACCCTACACACTCAATAAAACTGAGTCAATAGCACATGTCTATGTCAAAGCAGTAAAACATCAATCTATCTATCATATCGCATCATATTCAAGGATAAATATTTTCTTATCATAAAAGTCCAGATCACTTGCGAGCAAGTGTCCTCAAAGAATAAGTTTTCTCAGTGCGCCAGAGCGGGATGTTACATACACCCCCTCTTGGTCTAAACTTCATCTCGAAGTTTCATCATACAAATGTCGAAATAGATGTATCACAGTATCATAAGTATAACTATCAAATAAAAATGGTAACTGTTGGTGCATATCATATGCGTCCTCCCAGGTCGCCGAGTGCAGACTATAACTGTCCCACTGGACCTTGAACTAATCTACCGTTCAACATCGTAACTGTCGAACACGATGCTCTAAAATGTAGACTGTCTCAGCTATGATCGCTCCCTCATCCGATATTGTCAAGGAACTCATGTCAATCACATGTGTAGGATCACTAATATAATGTATCAAAACAGATACATGAAATAAATCATGCATGCGCCTCAAAGAATCAGGCAAGGCTAGTCGATAGGCCACGGGCCCCTTTCTCTCCACAATCTCGAAAGGTCCCATGAACCTAGGAGAGAGTTTATCTCCCTTTCTGAACTTGATCGAACTCTTATGTGGTTTAACCCACAAGAAGACTTGATCGTCGACCTCATAACTACGGTCGACTCGGTGTGCATCGACATTACTCTTCTATCAATCCTGCACTTCTTTAGTCCTCTTTCTTATGGTTTGCATTTTCTCTTCCATTTCTTGAATCGCTTCTGGTCCCACCAGGACCCTATCCTCAATTCGATCCCAGATCAAGGGCATCTGACATGGTCGCCCGTAAAGAAGCTCAAAAGGTGCCATCTTAATGGTGCTTTGGTAACTGTTGTTGTAAGCGAACTCTACTAGAGGAAATAATTCCTCCCAACGCTTTTGTTGGTCCATCACATACATGCGCAACATGTCTTCCAGGTTTGGTTTGTTCGTTCTGTCTGTTTGTTAGTATCTGGGTGATACACAGTACTAAAGTTAAGTTGAGTTCCCAAGGCCTCTTGGAAAATCGTCCAGTAAACACCGATCCTCGATCGGATATAATCCTCTTAGGCATGTCATGCAGCCTCACAATCTCACTGATGAAAACTCTAGCTATGTCAAGTGCTTGATACGTCGTACGCAGAGGAATAAAGTGAGCACTCTTCATCAAAGTGTCTACTACTACAAAACTCGAGTTGTGTCTCCTTGCCGTCAGTGGTAATCCAACTATAAAATCCATCGAAATGACCTCCCATTTCGATTCTAGAATGGCATGTGGTTGTAGTAATCTTGCTGGGTATCTATGTTCAACTTTTACCTGCTGACACTCCAGACACCTGGCCACATAGTTGACTATTTCGGCCTTCATTCCCTTCCAGAAGAATAAGGGTTTAAGGTCTACCCTCATCTTCGTGACTCCCGGGTGAGCCATGTAAACTGCTCTATGAGCCTCGCTCAGGATCAACATCCTCAACTCGTCGTTTGGCGGCACGTAAATCCGACTTGTAAACCTCAATAAACCATCGTTATCAAATGAAAATACCTTGTATCGTGGTACCATCATGGTGTTTTGTTCGATAAAACCCTCAACCTCCTTGTACCATTTATCATCATGCTGTAAAGTGAGAATCTTCTCACGTAGATTTGTCTGAAGAGGCAATACCGAAAAGATGTGTGGCCTCCGACTCATAGCATCCGCCACTTGGTTCATCGTTCCCTTTATGTAAGTAATCTCAAATTCATACTCGCTAAGAAATTCTGACCAACATCGTTGTCGCTAAGAAATTCTTTAGTTCAAATTTTCGTCCAACTAGGTAGTGTCTCCAAACCTTCAAGGCATATACAATGGCTAATAACTCCAAATCAGGCATCACGTAGTTCTCCTCATGCCTTCTCAATTTCCTCAAAATGTAAGAAATCGCTCGTCCATCTTGCATCAAGAATCCACCTAAAACCCTCCTTGGATGTGTCTCTGCATACCAAGAATTCCACGTCCATGTCAAGGACCTTTAGTATCGGCGTTGTTGTCAACAAATCTTTAATCCTCTGAAATGCTTCCGCGCATTTCTTGGTCCAAACAAACTTCTTATTTTCCTTCTACAATTCCGTGATCAGATTTGCTATCTTCAAAAATCCCTCGACAAATCGTCGATAGTATCCCTCTAAACCCATAAAGCTATGCACTTCTATGACATTTGTCGATGCAGGACATTCCATAGTAGCCTCGACCTTGGTTGGATCCACAAAGATACCTTCGCCGGAGATGACATCCCCTAAGTAGTGAATCCTCGATTGATAAAAAGAGAAATTGGACAACTTCCCAATACAATTTGTGCTCTCGCAGACACTGTAGTACCAGGCGCCAGTGCTCGTCATGCCCCTCCATCATCCGAGAGTAGATCAAAATATCGTCAATGAATACTTCGATGAACTTGTCCAAGTATTCGCGGAACACCCCGTTCATCAAACTCATAAATACTCTTGGGGCGTTTGTCAATCCAAACGGCAAAACAGTAAAATCGTAATGTCCAAATCTCGTCTTAAATGCAGTATTAGGGACGTCATTCTCCTTGATCTGTAACTGGTGATACCCTGATCGTAAATCGATCTTGGAGAATATCGTCGCACCCTTCAATTGATCGAACAGATCATCAATTCTTGGTAAGGGGTACTGATTCTTGATCGTAGCCTTGTTCAGTTGATGGTATTCAATGCAAAGCCTCCAAGATCCATCCTTCTTTCATATGAAAATAACTGGTGCACCCCACAGTGACACACTAGGGCATATCAGTCCCAGGTCCAACAACTCCTTCAGTTGCAATTTCAGCTCTTGCAAATTCGGGGTCGACATCCGATAAGGCGTTCTAGCTATCAGTTCAGTCCCCGATTTCAGGTCTATGGTAAACTCCAATTCCCTTTCCGACAACATCCTAGGTAACTCCTCTGGAAATACATCCGCAAACTCCTTCACCACCGGAAGGTGTTCTAGAACTTCTGCTACTCCCTTTTTGTTTAGTGTGAGGATCGCATAAAGCTTGCACCCCTTGCGCATACTCTTCTGTAATTGTAAGGAAGAGACGAACCTCAGGGAAACTCCCTGGTTCCAGCCTACAATCACACATCTCTGTCCTTCGTCATCAACCAAGCTCAACCATTTCGCCTTACAGTTGAGTATCACCTCGTGCGATTCCAACCAATCCATATCGATCACGACGTCATAATATCCTAATATTGTGATGTATAATTTGACCCTCATGAAAAACTCTCCCAGGTTAAGGGCACAGCCCGTAAACCTTCCTCCAACCTTTTGTTTGGCTCCCGAAGCCATCTCAACAAAGATAACTCATCCTGTTCGACTGCCTTTACCTTAATCCCTTTTAGCGTTGCACCAGAAATGAAACTCTCAGTAGCACCTGGGTCTATCAAAATACTAAGGGTCTATTCAGCGACAATACCTATCGTCTCGAGCACAGTCGACTGATGGTCTGCCTAGTGTTTATTCACTGCTGCATGAATTCGATGGGCCTTTCCCATATCTCCCATGGTAGTGGGTCTGGCTGATTCGGATGCTCTGGTCCTCTCCGCAGGACAATCGTGCTGGTAGTGTGGCTCCCCACACATCCAAGACCCCTTCTTTGGCCCAGTAGTCCTGGTACCCAAAGTAACAGATGACAGCCAACCGACCTGAAAACCTGGTATGTTCTGCTGAACAGGCCTAAACTACTGTTGTTGCTGGTGTTGTGGTCCCTGATAAGGTGTTCGCTACTAAGGCAACAGTCGTCAAGGTGTAGTGAAAGTGGATCCCCTCTGGAAGCCACAATATCCCGGCGTATGTCTCGTTGGGGTCTGATGCTGCAGGGTTCCAGATGAACCCTGCCCTGCTGGTCTCACTAGAGTCCTGGTCTGACCCCCACTAATAAGCTCCTCCTCTGGTATGAGGGCCTTCTGGATGATGTCGTGCAAGGTTTGAGGCATCAAAATCCTAACCCTTGCATGCAGGCTATCGTTAAGGCCCAACACAAATCGGTTTACCTTAAGTTTCTCTATGTTAAGGTGCGGAGCATACCAGAGAAACTCCATAAAACGTGCCTCATACTCGGGCACTATACGACCTCCCTGTCGTAAAGAATTGAACTCATTGAGCTAACACTCAATGAGTTCCTCTGAAAGATACCTCTCTCAGAATCGTTCCTCGAACAATTCCCATGACACATCTTCAACGGCCATGTTCAGTTGCAGTAGGAGAATATTCCACCATAGAAGAGCGCTCCCCTTTAGTTGAAAGACCGCCATGCGGACCTTCATGTTGGAGGTATAATCGCAAAGTGAAAATCACATCGCCATGTTCTCCTACCATTCCTCGACGGCTGCGCCATCCGAGGCACCAAAGAACTCGGGAAATTTAACCTTTTCGAGTTCACGGTGAAAGATATCGGTAATGGCCGGTGCACGCGGCGGAACCTCAGCGGGTGCCGGCACCCTGACCTCATCTCTGTCCAAGCGGCTGATCAGTGCCTCAGACATGCGCTGAAAAGATCTTATCATCTTGACCACATCGCCAACTGCTATCTGCTCCTGTCCGAGAACCCGCTCATCTTCCTGGGGGTTGGACCCCTTAGGTGTGGATGCTACTGGAGGCATCGCGCCCCCTCCCCTTGCACCCCATCGTCTACCTCCACGGTGTCCTCTATCCATGATTACCTACACACACACAATCAACTCGATCAGCAACAGTATACTTAAATCATGTCAACGAAATTCGTAGCGATCCCAAGTCGCTGGTAAAATCGGCTCTGATACCATATGTAACAAACCTCCCATTTTGTCACGACGACAACCTCTTATAAAAAGTGGATTTTTATTTTTATTGTTTTGAAAAGTGTGTGTGCGCATGTACAAGGGAAACAAACACCTTCGACTCTACGTCGCCACCCGACGACTAACAAGACGCAATCACGATGACCACAACAAGACGACATAAGGTGCACAACAAGTAACTCCAAGCATTAAACGACCATCAATCGACCATAAAAAGACTGACTTCCCGCCCGTCCTACCCTACAATGGTTAGGACCTCCAAGACACATAATCAACGCTCAAGCCTAGGTTCCCATCGATTTTAACCATTTAAGGTCTCAGGGCTGGCGACTGTTCTGAGGAACATGGAGGTGTCTACTTCCCGCCCGACACAAGCATACCAAGCAATACAATGATTTCAACCACCTACCACAATAATCAATAATTAACCATGACCACAACAGAAAAAGAAACCTGAATGGGCTCCGACAACAACCCAAATCATTAGTACAAGGTAATATCCACGTCTCAATTAGCATCACTTACCGAATCGTTACCCCCTGTAAATTCCAGTAGTTCACGATTTTCCCAGTCTACCCCTAAAATAATGTAATATCAATTAATTGCAATTCCCATTACCCAAGATTGATTGTACTTAGCTCCAAGCCAGTGTATTTTATATGTGTACAAATTTGACAACAATCAACCACCTTCCCATAATGATATAAACAATGTCTCCTTTAAATAACCTTGCAATAAATATCAATCGCTTTATATCTTGGCCTTATATTAAATTATAATATAGAAGTTATAAAGACTAAGTATACAGGAAAATAAGAAATGGATAATACAACATCACCTAATTGCAATAACATTAACCTTTATTTTATGTGTGTGTATTTATACACTCTACAGACGTTCAACCACACTTCCATAAAATGATATCAACAAAATCTCTTTTAACTAGCCTTGCAATTAAATTTTAATCTTGTTTTTCGTCTCGGCCTTACATTAAGATACAAATATAGAAGATATAAAGACTAGATATAAAGGAAAATAAGAATGAGATAATGACATCCTCATTTAATTACAACAAAMTTTAACAATTACATTATGTAGGTAGGATTATACACTCGACAACATTTCCACCACATTCCATAAAAATGATGTCAACCATATCCCCTTTTTTAATTAACCTTGCAAATAAATAACGATTACATTACGTCTGGTATGTTGCCCATGTATCAATTACTTTAACAATCATTCACATCACAATGATACATAAATTAACCAACCCCTTACATCTAAATGTTATCTATGAAAAAATATTACCCAACCATAAACGATATCTACATTACATTTATAAAGAAAAACGGTGCAATAAACTAACCACCACTTTATAATGCAGCAACGTTTCAGTCACCTATTAAAATGACAAACCCAGGTCTGTCAAAGTCCAGTGCCCTCTCATCCTAATTGATTTTTACCCTAACCTTACTATCATTACACCAGCCAAACCCCACATTCCATTACCGGTTTATTAAAGATCCTAAAAATTAGTGCCCAACCAATCTGTCAGGAAAAGGATGAAATCGGCAACCGGCAATGAGGAATGAGTGATTGTGGGGGCATGTTAGAAATCAAGGGGAAACTTAAGAGCGTGTGTAGGAAGTCTCACTAATTCAAGGAAGTTGTCAGCATGGCCATTTTCAGGAACCTTAATTTCAATACGGCAACTGGCAAGGTCCTAGCACCTTTATAGGGGAAATCTTCTCTCAGCCAGCCTTAACGCGAACTATCGAGGTAAGGCCCAGGCAACGAGTAACATCTATCATGTGAGCACTCCGGCAATCCCAAAAAATAGCTGGTCAAACAGTAATTCAAGGGGGGAAATACTAATTACAGGACAAACCATCAAAACTAAAATTCCCCCTCTCGCTTAAGTGCATCATGAAATATCTAGGAAGTGTTATAAATGACAAGTGGTGATCATTAAATTTGATACAGGTGTACTATTACACTCTTGTGGTTGTTAGCAATGCTATCGCAGGTTAGCAATTCGATGGTACAAAATTAAAAGAGGCACAGGCACTCCATCCACCTTATCAAAACTGTAGTCATTTGCTGTCAAGAGAACTGCCTACAGTCCAGGTCGAAATAAAGAATACGCCGAGTGAGATGGAGTGTTGGGGTGCAGGAATAAAAGGGCGCAGAGATAAGAGATAGGAAGATGCCATACTAAATAAGGTGCTACCTCGGATTACTATCCATCAACCACATCGGTGACCGGATAAAATTCGCCAGGAACAAATGAGAATGGTGCAGCCGGTAACCCCATGGATTTTATTGGTAAGGAAAAGGGTATTACCATGGACTGGCTGGGCAAAAACACAGGTGCAGCAGAAATTCTGATCCTCTCCAAGAGCATTGCGTAGTCCAGTCTTCACGAAATCAAGGCATAAGGAGATAAATAAAACAATCGCAGCCCCCACGAGTGTAAGGCTGTCAATAGGAGGACAACGCCAGCGAGTGAACGGATTAAACAATGGAATCTCTCTAGCTCGCCTCCTAGAATGGATTGATAATGCAAAACACCTATCTTAACAACTAAACTTCAGAGGGACCAGAAAAATAAGGCCGTTCATTTTATTTTATTTTCTTTCGAAGTGACCACCAGTGACCGTCGGGGTGTAGCAATCCCCCTCCTTTTTAATTAAAAACGTTACACAGTAAATCCTAATAGCATCATGGATAAAAAATACACTAAAAGGAGTCAAATTTAAGTTCTACAAAGAACATACAGCCACACGTTATATAAAATTAGAACACACAGCAAGGATTTGTAAAAGAAAAAGACATAGAGTCCCGGGTTAAGAAGTAAGCAACCACAGAGGAACTCCCTTTAGTCGCAGAGGTGTTATCTCAAAATAATGCAGGGATTTTACCCTTCAAACACAGAATCATAAAGGTCCCAACCAAGGAGTAGTGGAACCCATCTAGAATGTTGACCACAATAATTTTAGGAAATCAATTGGAAACAAAATCTTAAGACTAAATTCATCCATTAAAATCATCAGATAGATCCTAGCATAAATTTCTAATGCATTATACTCTATAAATTAAATGAACGTACCTTTGCCTTGTCACCCGCCTCGAATGAAGTCTGCGCGCTCCGTGCCGCTCCTTCTCATCGACCGTCAAGACTACACTGGTACCTCCCAGCCAATCGCTAGGGGTACTCTGCTTCCCCCTTAGCCCCCCAAGCCGCAAAGGGGCCACACACTATCCAGAAGGTATGTCTAGCTTTCCAGCTCACCTCACAAGGCCGAGCTACCACTCCAATCAGAGCTGGAAAATCCCAACTCTCCATAAGTAATCAGTCAAGTCACAATCCGACGGCGTAACGTTACGCTATCAGCCCATCCCCTTCTTCCTCATCTCCCTTTTATTTTATAGAGTTTTGAGACCCACCAACTTTCCTAATTCATATTTTATATTAAGTTTCAATAAAATATTCTAAATATTCTCCATCGCACAAGTGTCGTCCATCCCCCTCTCTTCTCCAATAAATATTTTCTTTAAATTTATTAATTGTCTCAAATCCCTCACCCACCTAGACTCACTCCTAAATTTACTCCTAGGTGTTCTTAGATCCCCTTACATGTTTTAAATACTTTCCTAAAAAAAAATGTTACTAAATTAGATCAGATTAGTTGGTTCTTAATTGCAGATTCCTTACTATGTTGACCTTGATTTTTACCATAAGTTCCCACTTTCCTTTATTATGTTTCCTCCAATACTTAGTTTCCTAATCTTTATTATTTCCTTATTTCCCCTCTTTATTAGAACCAAAATGGTAGTTGTTCTTTTTACTCTTTTCTTTTTTATTATTAAATTGATATATCTTTACACCTTCACAAGTTAAATAAATTATTTCTTCTTGAAAATTTTAAATCCACTAGTTTTAATTTAATTCTCACTCTCTTCATTTTGCCCCAAGAGGTTTATGAAGACTAAACTATCACTTAAGTGGGTTTTTGTTTAAAATTTTTAAATTTTATTCTATGGTCTTTTTCTTAAAGTTAGACTAAATTTTTACCCTAAAAAGTTTTAGACTTAGGACTTAGGTTCTGAACTGGGCGACACTTGGTTTGGGAAGTTGTTTAAGGATTTCTTAAGGCGTTAATGTCTTAGGGCCATCTAGGTTTGTTTCTTCATATCATCAACGCGACGTGCCCTTCAGGACGCACCACATGCTCCAAGGGTGCCACTCGCCTCGATTGTTTCTTTTGTGCGACGTGCCCTTCAGGATGCACCACATGCTCCAAGGGTTACATTCGCTAACTGGTGTTTCTTTCGCGCGATGTGCCCTTCAGGATGCACCACGTGCTCCAAGGGTGCCACTCGCTAACTTGTGTTTCTTTCGCACGACGTTCCCTTCAGGATGCACCATGTGCTCCAAGGGTGCCACTCGCCAACTTGACTGATTGGTAGACATCTATAATTCCTGGAGTCAACACTCTGCCAGGTGAACTTGTGGGAGACTAAGGGATATAAGGAATAAGACCCTCACCTTATTGCACACCCCTTAGAATCATCATGAGCAACTATCACAGTCTTCCCTCATAGCATCGTGGATCCTCTCGAACTAGGTAATCGTTAACCTATAGTTCGAGCCACGGAGGGATTGCTAGTAGGCTATGGCAGGGCTATTGTCCACCCCTCTCCCTCAACCTCTATGGAAATTGTGTGTGTGGCCCCTTTACTCCATATGTGAGTCTGTTCGACAGGATATCGTCAGCCTACATAATCAACAATCGTGTCAGAACATGTCAACATCATATCATCAAATCAATGAAATATCACAGTAAATAAATCAACCCAAATAGCACACTCCCTGACTCAATCTGGAGTCCAAGGGGTTCCATCGATTCCCCTGCATCCTCAAGGTCCAAAACCCTACACACTCAATAAAACTGAGTCAATATCACCTGTCTATGTCAAAGAAGTAAAACATCATGTTATCTATCATATCGCATCATATTCAAGGATAAATGTTTTCTTATCATAAAAGTCCAGATCACTTGCGAGCAAGTGTCCTCAAAGAATACGTTTTCTCAGTGTTCCAGAGCGGGATGTTACAAAGAACCCCAGTCATATATTGGGGGACCGCACATAGGTATTTTTCCATGGCTCTCATTGCTTGGTCTCATACCAAGAAACCTCAGGAGTGTTCTTGGGGCCCTAGTCCATAACTAGGGTATTTTCCATCCTCCGAAGAATGGCTCTTGCAGTTGCATTAATTTCAACATTTTGAAATCAGACAACTTTACATGATAACAGTTCCCCATCCTGAACTCTAAAATATCACACAATTATTAATTTAAAGAAATTAAAAAAATTTAATTGATATTGGTGATTAAAAATACAAATGAATATAAAATATATTAAAAAATAGATTTTGTAACTTACCCTCTTTGTTTACTTCCATTGTTCCACTTTGTTTACTTCCATTGTTGTTCTATTAAAATAATAGCATATACATTTACATGGTTAATTATTAAATTTTTAAATAATTTTACATATTGTTCTTTTCTTTACAAATAATAAAATAATTTTTTTTAATTGTTCGAGGTTATAGACTTCGTAATTGAAGAATGATGTAGAAGAGTATTGTTAATATGAAAAAGAAGATATTTAATGCCATATCTATAAGATTTTTTCAATTGTTCATGGTTACGCACTTTGTAATTGAAGGATGACATAGAAGGGTATTTCTAATATGAAAAAGAAGATATTTAATGCCATATCTATAAGATTTTTTGAATTGTTCATGGTTACAGAATTTTTAATTGAAAAATGAGGTAGAACGGTATTGTTAATATGAACAAGAAGATATTTAATGTCATATATGTGTTTATAATAGCTTATATATGTGTTGAATTATTCTAGTGGTATTTTTTTATGAGATATGGGAACATTTTAGTTGATAGTTTTGTGCAATTGTAATGATTAATAGGGTGGATTTTTTAGATATTCTCATACAATATTGTGATTATATCATGGAATTTTTTCCCACAATACTTGATGATTCTTTAATATTTTCCCTCAAATTATGTATGTATTTAGGTCATCATGTCCCAATGACTAGGATTTTATCAAATTTAATGAAAATATCATATATTAAGTTATACAATATATCAATATTTTGAACATGTGCTTTCATAGCCCTACCTTCATAAACCCAAAAAGATTTGGTCTTTGTTTAAAAGGTTAAAAATGACAATGTATCTTGTATTAGATACCTAATCCTTGGAATTATGGTATATTGTATAATAGTTGTAAATCTAATTTTGGAGAAATATTAAAAGTCATAGTTGAATGTGAAGAGTCCTTGGACCTTTTGGAAAATGAAGACAAGAGTCATGTCTCAATGTATTTATGTATGATTCAAATTAATAAAAAAATGAACACATGGATTTATTTGATCCTTTAATTATTAGTGGAGTGAGAGGGATTGACATTTTCGCATATCTCCATAATCTTGATCATTGGTTTATTTTTTCCTTCTATTTTCTTGTTCGTTGGTTTCCTAGTGAGTGTGTTGGAAATATAATTGAAGAACATTTGGATCAACAACATTTTATATTACTAATCATTCCCCATACCCGTGTTCTCCACTTTAATTTAATTGTGCTTGGTGTCACTCACTCTTTTGTGTGCATCCAAATGTCATGATCCTCCTTTCAGTCATGTTAAAAGTATCATGAGATGTAATACCCCTATTTTGAGCCCCCATATGAAATAATGTATTTTGTTTATTCGAGGAAAGAATATAGGTCCCAAACAATTAAAGCGGTCGTTATTCCTAGGAAATGTAATTCTAAGATCATTATTAATAATAAAATATGTCGCTGGCTACAAAACAGATAAGGAAGACATTTATAGGTGGGTATGATTCCATGAGAGAGGGGGCTTAAGGGGATAAGTCATTTTATAATATTTTATTCACCTATAATTGTTTTAATAGAGAGAAGGGTTTACATAAGATTCTTGGGTGAAGGCCATATGGTTCTTGATTCCCAAGTAAATATATAAAACTATGTTGTGCTCTGTTTGGGGTTTCTTCTTCTTCTTCTTCTTCTTAACTCACCATGTTCATTCTTTATTCTTTGGTTCAAACTCTCCATTCTGGTCACCTTTTCACTCATTTATTCTTGTTGTTGGAATGGGACCCTGAGGGAGAACTATTGAGAAGGAAGCCATTATTTTTTGTTCATAGTAGTGAATCCAGACATGAATTAATCTCACTTGTGGCCAAGTTTAGTTACATGTCTATTCCAAAACCCACAAGAGAAAATAAGCTTTGTAGTGGTTATGGACAACTACATCCGAATGTGAAATAGGTATAGTCCAAGGAATTGCATTGAAGCTTTGCATATTTCCTTGGTCGGATTATCCCTCCAAAGTTGTTATATTTTAATAAATAATCACTTGGTGTTTTAGGATTCCATTCTATAATCAATGCTAATAGTGGAAGCGTGATAGACACTGAGTAATCCACAAGAAGAAAGGGTGAAAAAGGAGAATAAGAAAACAATGAGCATAGATAAAATTGAAAGTTTGGAAGAAGACTGTACCATGCTATATGAGGAAAGAACGAGAGTATGCAATCAACTGACATAATATACAAAACTGTGGGAAATTGGGTAGAAGCTACATGATGTGCAGGACACAGACAAAAGTTTAAGGAAGTGATGGGCACCTTACCACCAAAAAAAATTGTGACAACAATGGAAGAAAATAGAAAATTATACTCAGAGATGAATAAGATAAGGGCAAAGAAGTAGGCTTGCACACCTATGATCGAAACATTGCAGGAAGAATCATAAAAGGTGACAACATAACTAGTACATGTTTAGTGTATAGTCAAGAAAACAATACAAGAAAGTGTAGAAAAGTTGAAGACTCATATTACCGGAGAGACGGTCGAAGAAATTGCGCAGAAAGAAAAAAAAAAACAAGAAAAATTATTACAATTGCAAGGGAAACATTTAAAAAGTTCATCGATACTTGGAGGAAAGGCTGAAGTGGCTTGGGACCTATTGGAGCAGGTCATTTTGGGATAAGTTTTGGGAATAACGCAAGAGCGTATCATGCAACATTTTGGGTAAGTAGCGACACATGCGGGAGAAAGAAAGGTAGATAGTGCATTTTTAGTAGTCAGTACATGCAAAGGGAAGAAGTTAGTTATACGTTTGGAGACATTTTTTCCACATTGTAATGGGATAATACCTAATGTAATACTATAAACATGTAATGGGTTTTTGGGGTAGAGGTGGCTCATCATTAGTTGTTCGATGATTGAGTAAATATTCATTGTTAATGACTTGATTAGTTGAGTATGAGCTAAGATGAATATCATTTGAGAGGTATGTGCACACTGCAACATAGAAGGACATGGAAAAAATTGTGTTTTAATTGAATATTATCACATAAGCACAGTAAGAACCCGTTGTAAGAACTGAGGATGAATGAATAATATAAGAAGAAATTCATTATGGAAATAGCCAAGTTTGGTGTGAACCACGTTAAATATATGTGTCTTATTGTGTTTTCTATCATGATGTGTTCATTTATTTTGTTTCCCCCCCCCCAATTGCAATAAATGCTTAATGGGTAATATGAATATGTGTCTGATGGTTCTATGCACAATTTGAATGAGTATATAAGATGAATATGTCATAGTTTGTTTTGTTGTAATCTTTCCACGCATAGGATAAATGAATGAATGTTAAGTGAATGATCAAGATGAATTCCTCATACTCCCCCATGATTATGGAAACTTGGTTCCTGCAGTCCCCATAGATACCTTAGGTGAGACTTCACCTTCTTGCGGGTGATGCCGAAAGAGGTGGTATCTTTACAGTTTTGTTGGTGATTTAATGTTGAACCTAGGGTCTTCCTACTATACACCAACACTTTCCTCATTTTCTCTTTACATAATTTCCATTATCAGGAGCGTCCTTCATTTATCCTCACTTGTCAAAGCTTTTCTTCTATTTCCTCGATCCTAACATCTGTCTCTTAGGTTTGGAGATACAATTTATTAATTTATTTCTCAGTGCATGTGGTAAAATCGGTGCTAGTGGATGTTATAGAGAATGGATCTTGGTTGGAATCCTTTGTTACAATGTTCTCTAGGATGACGGATAATTGGTTTCCCCCTTTGACCGAGACCTTTCTAACTTGTTGTTACATTATGTAGCCAATGGATTGATCATACCTAAACTTTTTCAAGTTTGACACTCTGATCAGTGTATGCGGAGTGTGAATTCCCAATTCCATTCCACTAAATTGAGGCTTACTGCTAGGGACTTGTGTTCAGGACTTTGGAAGGTCATTGTACATTAGTGAGGATTCATTTTTTAAAGCGTCTTCATATCTCTTCTATTGTTCCTCCTTTTCTTACTTGGTTGCAACTTCATTTGCTACTCTCTACACTGCTTATGTCATTGTTGTTTCTTCTATTGTAGCTCTTTTAGTTGTTTCTTTCTTTTTAAATGCATCTTTTTCTTCCTTTTCAACAACCACCTGTGCTTCTTCTTGAGCCTTAGTTGTTGTTGTTGTTGTGTCATCTTTTTCCATAGCTCTAGATTCATCAAAATTCATCTCCTTTTTTTCTACATCCTCATTATTTTTATAAACATTTGACTTCTTTCCTATGTTATTATCTACTATTGTTTCTTCCACTTCGATCAATCCAGAATATGTGGATGTCATAGAATTATATAATTTTTTTGTTACTTGCTCTTCTTATTCTTTTTGTGCTTCTTCATGGTCCTTCTCTTCATAGGAAAGCCTTCCCATGGGTTTAACTTATATTTTTTTAATTACTTTATCATAATTATATTCTTCATATATATCCTTCTTAGTGTCTGCAAATGAGTATGAGCTAATGCATAATGTAAGAAGAGGCCAACTAGTCTTCTTGTCCCGATAGAGAGTTGCCCCAACTCTGTGAATCATTGTTTGATAGGAAGCCTTTCGAAGTACCAATTTTTCAGGGACAAATATTGGGAGTAGGTGGGGAGATTTGGTAGCTCTATATATCCTAATATGTGTCTCATGTTATATTAGATACCAATCCACAACATTTCTGATTATTGCTAATGCCTTATTTTTCCTGTACAAGGATGGTGCAAAAAAATGAATTCATACAAAGGTGCAAAGGAGTGATCACATATCTTGTCACATTTCGACCTGTACTTATGCTTCCAAAGAACCTTGCAGTAGATGTGTGTGGATGGTTCTCTCTGTTTCCATTCCCAACCTAGATTAGGATATTGGTGTGGCATGCACATAACATACAATAGATATGATAACATGTGAAAATTGGGAAATTACCCCGGATTGACCTCCTTAACAATAGTGATAGAATCTTCCAAGATTGTTGATAGGATATTAGTCGAGTTGAATGTTGATCCATCATATATGGAGTAGTGTATAAAGGTAACTAAGGACAAAGTAAATGTAGAAGTATCTCATTCCTTAGATGGTTTGCACAACATCTCCACCACATATTGGTAGCACATTCTTAGGGGTTTGGTTGGATACTCACAAAAGGATATGTGCTTGAAATATTTGTATGGATTGTACCAGATCTTGAAAAGGTATTTTTCTTTGTGCTTCAACCCACTAAGGATTTACTCATCTAACTTTTAGGTTCCCTTTTCTAAATGATAATATATTTTTTAAGAACCTAAATATATATACAAATATAATCACCACAAATACTGAATACACAATATATCCACAAAGCAAGATAGAAGAAACCACACTTTATTATTACCAAACCCTTGAGGTAGGGTAACACCATACAATGAATCATATTATGGAAGGGATCCTCTCATGTTCACTTGCCTCTTCGAGGGGGAATTCTCCTATTGAGCTACTTCTCCAAATACAATACTCTCTTCATATGTCATTACATTGCTTGAACCCCTTTATATAGTTCTACCATCACCTAAAAACATTCTAGAGAAGGAATATTATAGAAGTAGAACCTTCTAAGAAGTCCTCTTACATTTATTATATCTAAATACCCATTTATTATATATAAATACCATAGTGGGCCTTATTTAATGATATAGTGGACCTATTTCACTTTACATTGAATGGTCTCTACTATTATAACTATGGGCCCTACGACCCTCCCTACTACCTCTATAGATACCGAACATTCCATCCCCCTTATGAAAGCGCTATCATCAACGCTTGATGTACAACCATATACCAGGGTCCCATGAATAAGTATGGACCATAGTGCTAAAGTAGACTAGAAAACTAGGGTCCCATGGAGAAATGAAAACCATCATGTTGAAGTAGTTATAATAGTAGAGGGCATTCAATGTAAAGTGGACTAAGACCACTATATGAATAAAGGACCACTATGGTAGTTGGATGTAATAAATGTGAGAAGGCTCTCTAGAAGGTTCCTGGGAGATAGAGAGAGCTATATAAGGAAGTGTAAGAAATGTAATGAAACATAGTGAAGAATATTGTGATTGTACAAGTGAGGATTTCTTGAGGAGTTTTATCCTTCCATAAGGATTAATATATGGTGTTACCCTACCTAAAGGGTTTTCTCTATTTCTTGTGTTCATGTTATGGTGAATGGTTTATGGTTTATTATTGGTATTATTGAATTATGTTTACAGATATGGTATAGGGACTTAACAATTGGTATCAAAGCACTTTTCTTGGCCAAAGTAGGGGAGAATTTTTTTCTCCTTTTGCAATTTTTTTTCTAGGGAAGAAAAAGAGGGCGATGCACTTCAGGTTTTGATATGAAGATTTATGATCTGAATTTGGAAAATAAAATTGGTTATTTGAATTCCTCTCGGAAAAATACCCAATTTCAAAAAACAAATCAGCCAAAACGGAGTTCTCGAAGTAAAGTTATGAGCATTTTAAATTCAACACTTTTTCAGGGTTTTTCCTGAAAAAGACGCGATTTTCTGTCGTAACTTATTGTTCTATTTTGGGGGGTTTTTCATAGAAAGATATATTTTACAGGGAAATTTTATGGCCCTAGTATTTAATCATTCATTTAATAAAGAAAGTCAGTGTGGGAAGAGAATTTCCCCCCCTACTACCTCTCTAGGTACCTAACAATTTTGCTAGATTAGCTAGCTTGAACGAAGCTATGGCCTCTCCCCTAGAGTTAAGTAAATATATTTTTTCCAAGTCCACATACTTTATAATCCATGAAATTGTGTCTACATAAGGGATCACTCCAACATCAGCTTCCACCCTATGTATTATTGATCTCTGAATTTTGTTGAAAATATCAAGTTCATCTTGGTCATTATCTTTTACTAGGAATGTTTGTCTCTTGAACATATGGAATAGTTCACCCCATTTCAATGAGTCTCCTCCTTTCTATAGGAGTCCTATTATGTCATCATACACTACTCCTAAGGAATTAGGCTCTTCCTCATACCTGGATCCATTGCTAGAAGATTATGTGGTAGGTTCCTTTCTTATTGTCTTCTTTTGCAGTGACATCTATGAAACTGCAACATATAGTAATAGTTAGTGAATAAAAATCAGTGATGACAAAAAACAGGAAACATTAGTTTCTATGAGCATATTATAAATCAACATTTGAATGAGCATTAAAGACAAATATCTCTATGTAAACTTCTATTTCACGTAGCTAAAGGATAACTTGTGTGGATTATGTGAGGGATATCATCATCCGAGGATGATAGGATGATTAGGTACATTATGGAGGACTTGAGGAATACTATGTTAGCTAGGGGAAAGTCCACATAAATTGGTGCAGTTTGATGCTAATTTGGCCGATGGAGAAAAGGCTCAAGGTCAGATCAATTCATAGGAAGTAATCTGGTATAGATAGGAGCAAATCAAAGGAAATTTGTTGAAATTGACTTATGTATCAAGGGAATGAATGGTAATATATCCAGTTAGGCTCTGTAAATGTCTCAAAAAGGTATTTAGTGATAAAAAATCTACATCAGAGAGTTTAATGGGAACCTCACCTCAATCAAAATCTAGAATTAGAGCCAAACATGGGAAGTTCCCATTCAATACCATACAAGTTCATGGTAAGTCCCCTAAATATACTAATGAAGTTAGTGGAAATATAGTTGGATGATTTAAATGAGTTCATGTTAAATCTTTCAGATGATGCTAAAAGTGTTCCCTTTAAGTTTTTTGGCGTGTCAGATGCATGATACTAACTACTATAGTATCAAATTTGTTGTATGAGTGAAGTTAATAGGATTTTCTCCAGTGGTGAACCAAAGAAATTTACACAAACTATATCGGTATTCACCGAGAGGCTTAACAAGAACTCATGCACCTAAAATTTAGCTAAGTCTTTAAAATGGTTTTCAATCAAGTAAAGGGAATTAGGGCCTGAATATTGCATACCCGAGCGATTCGTGATAAAGTTTCAAAAACTCAATAGTCGGGGCTTAGTGGCAACTGAGTTAAGGTGAGAAATCCCAACACATCAAAGGTAATGGTTTGGGGAGAATATCATTCTAGGTAGCATAGATGTGAGGGAAATTGTAGGGTATTCAATGGAGGTGACGAATACAGATAATTATAGGGTTACACCATGTTGTGATTGAGAAGGAAGGACATAGATCTGGTGATGAACATGGAGGTGGTTGTGCTTTAGGGAATCATGGGAGCCAGGGAATGAAAAATAACCAACAAAGGGAATACACAAATATCAATTGATAGGAACAAATGTTGGAGGTGATAGGGACAAACCCTAACCCTAATATTTAAAGAATAAATATAAACAATGTAGAGCGCAAGGGTTTTGCAGGCTTACMTGGAATGATTTTCCATGTGGATGTGATGGGTGAAATGATGGGACATTAATTCTCTAATGAGTGAGAAATATTTATGATTGACACTCCTCATTTCTCTAGGCAATAGTAACAATAAGAAAAATAATGGGTAAGTGCTACTTTTGTAGTGTAAGAACATGATTCGATTTGATTAGGGAAATAAAAGTTGTTACCCAAGGTAATGTTCAAAATATATMTGATCTACATTGGAGATGTTGGTTGAAAGATGTAATGTACCTCTAATTGACATAATGTTTTTTTTTTTTAAGGGCACATTGACCTCCAACTTCTCGTTAATAAAAGTTGTAGAACATGATGTTAAAGATTACCTTCATTATAGACCAATGTTCTATCTGTTATATGAGGACAATACTCTATTAAAACCTACTTCATACTTTATAAGGTGGGATGTCAAAAGGTTACAATACCTTTCAACACATATATTTCTTTATAAATATTAATACTACTTATACCTATATTAACTTTCATACGATGTTTATTAGGATTCGAATCCCAATATCCTTAAAACAAAAGGATTTTCATGTTGCGTGCAATTGTATAACATTGCTCTGTCGTAAATCATACCCATCAAGCTATGCAAATGTCGAGAGTTAAGATTTTGGTGTGACTCGTATCAAGTCATAGTTAGTGGTATTAATTTGTCAAAGACCGATTCGCTGAAACGAATTTCCCTTAAGGCTCAGGCGTGGTCATACATTTGTAGTCATCCGACTTAAGGTTTTAAAATTAGACAAGACTAACACATAAGTCCTATGAAACTAACTCATAATCAAAGGGTCGTTCCAACGATAGAGAAGAGGGAAGGTTAATCTAACTGAACGAGTTAGTTTTGTGACTGAAATTCTTACAACTGGTCGGACGTGATATGACTATCATTATTTTCATATCTTGGTTGGTAAGGGAAGGAAAGTATCTGTCAGAAAGAGTTAATTCTTTGTGCATGTGTTTAATGAGGGTCTTGCTCACGCCATCCTTGATGACTCTCCACCCGGCCTTACCTACTCCCAATGTGCCAACTCTATCTGGGCACATGGCCCAGCATCCTTTGGCATTTACTCTTACAGTAAACTCTTCACTTAGAGTTGTGTGAGCTCTTCCTCGTCATTGTGACTTCTCGAGATAACCATATCAGCTCTGCGGTGGCTCTTTTGGGTGAGGAGAAAAATGTGCACTGGAGGTCATTGTTCAGCCCTTCCAGTCGACCCAGCCCATTTACCTGGTAAGATTTTCTTTCCTATTATGAATATGTTATGCAATTTAAAACCAGAGACGTATAGGTCTGGTGTTTCCAATCGGTGAAGGGCCCTTTTTACTTTCAGTTTGTTCACCATTGTTTCCGTGTATTTCTTTTCGATGTACCGAGAATGGGGCAGTCCTTATCACTCTGTCTCCTCGCTCTCAAAGCTCAAAGATTTGTTGGTTTAGCCCCCTGGTAAAATAGCTTAGGGTGTCCAGTATTTCCCAAGATCACTCTACTTCACGCTCTTAGCCGGTGGTTACAGGACGAGATCAGGATCGAAATATATGTGGGTTTTTTTTCTTGTTTTAAAAGGGTTAGGGTACTTGTGTGTGACAACTCCTTTTCTCCCAAAATTTCCTTTGCGATGGTTGAATCATTATATTTGGCATTCGGTTCAGTCCCTTAGTTCCATTTTCAATGAATTCGTAGTCATTAGTTATTGGGTAAAGAAAAGATAATACTACTTAGAGATACTCGCGCCCAATTCCTGGAATAAACATTACGGCATATGTCTTTTGAATAAAAGGTTCAATGAGTAATTTTTATAAGGGTAATGATTCCGTTGAATAAGATCCTACGCCAACAGTTTTTCTTGTATTGGTAATGCCAACTGTTGCGAGGTGACCTTGTAGGGGTTTGACCCTGTCACGCCCTATGTTGACTGTTTGCTCACATTACTTTCTATAGTCTTTCTCTGGGGAGGGTTGCGGAGATTCAAAGTTTTGGGTAATGTCTTGATTCAAAAATAGCCTTTGTCGCAACTCGATATACTTGTCTATTTAATACAGAAGACAATACCGTCATCTAAACTGCTATGTTAAATCTGTTGTTTACTGTAACTATATTTTTTTTTTGTTATAATTTTGTTTTCATTCACAGTATTGGTATAATCACTAATGGTGGGATTTGTTGATGTGAGGACCCATCAGAGCCTTGTTACGCGCTTCTCCCACAGCCTGGATGTCCATCCAGGAGACAAAAAAGGGCGAGGCCACCAAATCAGAGGTTAAGTACTCTCTGATATATTTCATTAATAGTAATTATCTGTTGGTGTTCTATTACTTCCTGTGAACATTACTAATTCTCGAAATTGATAACTCTTTCAGGCTTATGTACCCATAATGATTTCAGAGCCTCCTCTTTGTCTTCGATAAAAGGGTATTCAAGTTCCTTTAATGTTAACCACTCATGAGACCCGACAAAATAGGGTTATCAATTTTGATTTGTAGACGATTGATAAGGCACTTGGTTTCCACAGTAGTTTGCAAAGACGAAAAGTTTTTGTAACCTTGATTTTAGGTTCGGCAGTCAAGAATAATGATAATTCAGAGGTTTTTCCTACGGAAATTTCTTTCCAATTGAACTGAACACTGTAAGGGTTTTTGTATCAAACAACTCATTTCACTGTTTGTATGTATCTTAGACCAACACTTGGTCTTTAAGGTCGTCGCTTCAGTATTTTTCTTTAAATCTATGTATGATTCAAAACTTACAGTTATAAAATGTTTCGGAGGGATTATCTATATATTCAAGGACTGTTTTCTTAAAAAGAAAATTTCTTTCTTTTACTCGGGCGAATCGTATTATCTTGATGGATCTAAAATATTCTTATTTTCTTTATTGCTAAAAGAATTTAGGGACAGGTTTATCCGAGTCTAGTATTAAGATATGACCTATGGTTGTTTACTTATTTACATGTATTTGTATGAATCGATATGAATAGACTTACGGATCTATGTTCGTGACTATTCTCTTTAGACATTTTTATTGTATGGGGTAAATCTATCTTGTTGGTAATAGTTTGCACTTTCAAATTCAAGATGCATAAATCGGGGTTTTCTAAATACATGTTGTCATTTATAAAGCATACAATTTTAGTTCTAGTGATAATACATAAGAATGTAGGTGTATATATACTTGACTTGATCCTGTTTTCTTTCAAATTCATAGGTTTGTAATTAAAAAAAACAAACTTTGTGTATAAGCTCTCGCAGCAAAAATGGCGATTTACAATTTATAAAGACTTGTAGAAATACATCAATTTATATGGGCATATTTCGCCCAGGATTATTAAATCCATACCATTTTTAATAATCGCACTACAACTGAGACTAAATCATTGAACAGAAAATGGGAAATAATTCGATACAATTTTAATAAATACATCACATCAGATATAAGGTCAATCACGCAGAGAGGGATAAGAGACATATCTGAACCAGTTAGCGGGAAGGCAAAGGGAACAACCACGTTCCTCCCAACCATAGAATAGGGTAATCAAAATCACGTTCCCCAATTCAACCCCTAGCCTGACCATGAACCCATGAGGGTGAACTTGGAAACTCTTCCTCTGCAATGTCCTTCAGTTCCATCCCATTCCTCTTGCCCCACACTCATTCCGTAGTGTTCATAACAACAAAGGAAAAAACTCATTAGTATATTTCCAACATACTTGGCAGCGTCCTACCTCCTCCCATATGCTATTTATCAAACTAAGTCTCTTTGCCCAGGTCTTTTTTCCATCCCTTGGGGATTTTCATAGCTTTCTAAATCCCTAATTTTCAGGGGCTTCTAGTGCCCAAATCCCTAATTTTCCACTTGTAATAATCATCCCAGAGGTGTTTCCAACATGTTCCCCACTCATGGAGTCATGGTCAGCTGATTTTAACATGGTTGTTCCATTTTCCCTATTGTAATCAATATAAAATATTATGTTTTCATATAAGTGTCATAGTCAACTAGTTAGTTGGGTCAAATAAAATCCCTACCCAACAGTCATAATAATTAATTACAATTATTAAATTCAAAATTCGGAATTTCCATAAATCGCAAAAAATTCCCAAATTTGAATTTAGTAAAAACAGAATGAATTTCCAACAAATTTAAATTTCAAAAATATTTAATTTTGGGGGATGTCACATCCTTTCCCCCTTCAGTAAAACATTGTCCTCAGTGTTCGTTCCTTTCTTGGAACATGATTGGATGAGATTTCTTGGAACATGATTGGATGAGATTTCTGCAAATGGCTTTGTTCTGAAGTGTTATTTCTCTCCTGTCCAGAATGCGCAGGGGTTCCACCTGGAATTCGCCTTTGGGTTCCACCTGCACCAAGTTCTAATCAATCATATGAGTAGGGTCATGAATATACTTTTTCAACAAAGAAATGTGAAATACATTATGAATTCTTAGATTAGCTAGAAGTGCAAGTTGATATGCTATGGGTCCAATTCGAGCTAGTATCTCAAAGGGCCAACAAAATCTGGGTGCCATCTTGGCATAGTTCCCTAACTTCAATGAGCTTTTTCGGGCTTTGACCTTCAAATAAACATGGTCTCCCACTTGAAATTCCAACTATCTTCTTTTCTGATCTGCATAGTTCTTATGTCTATCCTGTGCTTCTTTCAAGTTCTGTTATACGTTTCTTACCACGTTTTCCATTTCTTGGAGCATTTCTGGTCCAGCCATGAGTCTGTCAGCCGGGTTATCCTAAAAGGGCTCCACTTAGCCGAAGTTTGGTACCCATTGTTGTATGCAAATTCTACCAAGTGCAGGTAGTCTTCCCACTTGCTCGGTTTTTTTCTAACGTACATGCGGAGCATATCCTCTATGATTTGGTTTGTCCTTTCAGTTTGTCCATCTGTTTGTGGATGATAGCTCATACTGGAATTCAAGTTAGTGTTTATCCTTGCAAACAATTCCTTCCAAAAAGTGGATGTAAATTTTACGTCTCTATCTGAAATCACCATTTTAGGAATACCATGCAGTCTAAAAATTTCTTTCATGAATATTTCAGCAATGTTTATAGCTTTAAAAGTATACTTTATAGGAATAAAGTGTGCATCCTTACTGAGTTTATCAATTACAACCATGATATAATCATTATGTTTCTGAGTTTTAGGCAAACCTGTTATAAATTCCAGTGATATAGTCTCCCATTTCCATTCTGGTACTGGTAATGGTTGTAATAGACCGGTTGGGTGCTGGTGCTCGGCCTTAACCTACTAACAATATTGGAACCTAGCCAAGTACTCTGTTGTTTCGCCCTTCATATTAGGCCAGTAAAATAATTTTCTAAGTGTTGTTATTGTTTTTTGGTAACCTGGATGGCCAGAATATGGTTTCTTATGCACTTCGTCTAAAACTGTTAATTTAAACTCTACTGAATCTGGTATGTAAAGTCTGCTTTTAAATCATAATAGTCCCTTCTTGTCGATACTTAGATCTGGTTTATCTGAGTTTGTGATACTCTTTTGAAATTCTACCATCATCTTAGTGTAATTTCCATCGTTAATACATGTTGTCCTTATCCTTTGTTCCATATCACTTTCTTCCCTACTGATATTTATCTCAAATAACCAATGGACTCTTCTGCTTAAAGCGTCTACTACTTTATTTTCCTTACCCTTGATATGTCTGACCTCGAAGTCGAATTCACTCAAGAAGGCTAGCCATCTTGTTTGTCTTGCATTAATATCTGGTTGGTTAAACAGATATTTCACCCCTCTATTATCCGTCAATAGTAGAATTTTTCTGCCCATTATGTAGTGTCGCCACATTTTTAAGGCATGTATTACCGTTGCTAATTCTAATTCATGAGTGACATAATTTCTCTCGTGTTCTTTTAATTTCTAGGACTCATAATAAATAACATGTCCTTCCTGAGTTAGGACACCACCTAGTCCTTCTTTACTTGCATCAACACATACGGTGAAGTCTTTATCTAGGTCTGCTACCTTCAATATGGGTGTAGTTGTCAATAAATCCTTCAGTTTGTTAAAACTATATTGACACTTCTCTGACCAGTTAAACTTGGTCCCTTTCTTTTGTAATGACGTGATAGGGTAGGCTATCTTGGAAAACCCTTCTATAAATCTGCAATAATATCCGGTGATTCCCATGAATGACCGGATATCTACCACATCCTCAGGTACTGGCCATTCCATAATGGCTTTTATCTTTTCCGGGTCTACGATAATAACTTATGAGGAAATGACATGCCCTAAATATTGTATCTCTTTTTGATAAAAGTCACATTTGTCGAATTTTGCGTATAGTTTGTGTTTCCTTAATGTTTGTAGAACTATTCTTAAGTGTTCATCATGTTCCTCCTCTATTTTAGAATAGACCTGAATATCGTCGATAAATACTACTATGAACTTGTCTAAGTACTGACTAAAAATGATGTTCATCAAGAACATAAATGTGGTTGGTGCATTAGTGAGTCCGAAAGGTATGACTACAAACTCGTAGTGTCCATATCTTGTTCGAAAAGCTATTTTGTTTATGTCCTCGTCCTTTATCCTAACTTGATGATAACCGAATCATAAATCCAACTTTGAAAAGATCTTGGCCCCACCAACTTGATCAAACAGATCATTTATCCTTGGTAAGGGGTATTTGTTCTTAATAGTCATTTTGTTTAGTTGTTTATAATCAATACACAGTCTTAGAGTATCGTATTTATTTTTCACAAAGAGGATTGGTGCCCCCCATGGTGAGACACTCGGTCTGATATACTCTTTGTCCAACAATTCATGTAATTGTATTTTTAATTCTGTCAGTTTTGGTAGACTCATTCGGTAGGGTGCTTTTGAGATAGGGGTTGAACCGGGTAATGGGTCTATGGAGAAGTCTATTTCCCTTCTAGGAGGTAATTCTGGTATCTCATCCACAAACATGTCTCCAAATTCATGCAGAACAACAAAGTCTTCTAAATTTGGCTTATCTTCTTTTTCTAATAGATTCATCACTTGGATGGCATAAAATTGACATCCCTTTCTAATACATTTCTTGAGTTGCATCATTGAAACTTGTCGGACTGATACAGGTTTTAGTATGCCTTGGGCTATTCTAACAGTGCCAAAATCATCTTTATAGCTAAGTACCTTTGTATAATAGTCTAGTACTTCTTTGTGTTGTTCCAACCAATCCATCCCGATAATCATATCATAAGATTCTAGTGGTAGGATGTTCAGATTGGTCCTTATATTTTGGCCATCTAAGCTGAACTCAAAATCAGAAATAAAGTCAATTACTTTCCTTTTAGTACCTGTTGCTAGTTGTACAAGCCATGATTTTACGTGCTTCAGTTTATTAAGTTTATTTGACTCTACTACATCAGGGGTAATATAACTTAACGTAGCTCCAAGGTCAATTAAAACATAAATTCAAGTGTCATTGATTTTACCTTCGATCTCTACCACCGAGGACTGGTGGTCAGCTTGTCGACCATCTATGGCTACATTTGTCCGAAGCAGGATTCTTCCCATGTCTCCCACTATTGAGGCTTCCTACAAATTATGAACACCAGTTCTGTTTGCTGAAATTAAACGTGGACAGTTCCTCCTTATATGAGGTTCTCCACATTCCGATCACTTTAGTGGCTCGCGGGAGTTGTCCCCAAACTCTTTTGTTCCCAAATTTACCGGCTTTCAGCCACCTTGCGTATTCGGATGGTTGGAGTGAAAATCCTTTCTTGGAAATATTTTTGCGGCATTCCAATACGAAGCTGGTTGGTATCCCTTCTTCTACTAGTTCATTCGATCTTGTTTCTTATCCTTCCGGTCTTTGGGAAACTCCACTCGTTGTTTGTACTAGTCATAGCACATTCGTTCTTTCTTGAATACTTCACTCAAGGATTTGGGGTTGTCGAACTCAATTTTGTCCCTGTAGGACTACAATAAATAGCTTAAGAATCACTGGATTTTCACCTTATCCTCCGGGATGTATGGTACAAACCTTAGTAGCTCCAGGAATTTATTTATAATTTCCTCCATTGACATCTGTCCGAGTCGTAGCTCATAGAATTCTTTCGTGTTCCTTTCATAATATCTTTCCGAAAGGTACTTTTTTTTGAAATACTTCTTAAATTCACACCATTCTAATTGTTTCTCCTTCAGGCCCTTGGCCAATTTCAAGTCTTGCCACCAAATTTTGGCCTTCCCTTTCAGATTGTACATGGCCATTCTAACCTTCATATTGCTGGAATAGTTGTAGATTTGAAAGTATTTTTTGATGTCCAACAACCATGCCTTAGCTTCTTCTCCTATCCTAGATTCTCCATCAAAGGTGGCTGGTTTTTTTTTTTTTAAATTCTCCTTCAAGGTGGTCCACTTGTTTTCTTTTTCTGTTTGTTTTAGTTTTGTCTTCGGCTGAAGGTGTTCCTTTCAACGAACTGTCTCCTTTTTTTGTTTTTGGCCTAGAGTTCTTGGAAGCCCTTTTGCTGACCTCTTCATTGTGGTTATCATCCTTTGGGCTTTTCTTGGTCGCTATGCTATGCAACAGGACTTCATTTATCTCTTGTTGTTCCTACTATGCCTTCTTCAATTTCTCATTGTCTGCTTTGAAAACCTACAGCTCAACAATAAGATTCCTCATTGTTTCCAGTACTTCCGTAGGAGAGCTTCCGTCACTATTCTGCCTTGGGTCTCCATGAGGTTCCTGTTATGGATTTCCTTCCATCTTGATTTATGCATCATTCTGAGCTGCCATGATCAACACAAAACATAAAAGTATTATGTTTGTAAAAAAGAAGTTTTTATTAGTTTTTCATAAGTAAAATATATATGTCAAAGCATTAATGTGGCCCTATTCAAGGCCTAGTGTTGTAAAATTTTCTCTGATACTATATGCAATGTACCTCTAATTGACATAATTTTTTTTTTTTTTTGGCACATTAACCTTCAGCTTCCTGTTAATAAAAGTTGTAGAACATGATGTTAAAGTTTACCTTCATTATAGATCAACATTCTATCTGTTATATGAGGACAATAATCTATTAAAACCTACTTCATACTTTATAAGGTGGGATGTCAAAAGGTTACAATACCTTTCAACACATATATTTCTTTATAAATCTTAATACTACTTATACCTATATTAACTTGCATACGATGTTTATTAGGATTCGAATCCCAATCTCCTTAAAAAAAAGGATTTTCATGTTGTGAGCAAGTGTATAACATTGCTCTGTTGTAAAGCATACCCATCAAGCTATGCAAATGTTGAGAGTTAATATTTTGGTGTGACTCGTATCAAGTCATAGTTAGTGGTATTAATTTGTCAAAGACCTATTCGCTGAAACGAATTTCCCTTAAGGCTCAGGTGTGGTCATACGTTTGTAGTCATCCGACTTAAGGTTTTAAAATCAGACAAGTCTAATGCATAAGTCCTATGCAACTAACTCGTAATTAAAGGGTTGTTCCATCGATAGAGAAGAAGAGGGAAGGGTAAGCTAACTGAACGAGTTATTTTTGTGACCGAAACGCTTACAACTGGTCAGACGTGATATGACTGTCATTAATTTCTTATCTTGGTTGGTAAGGTAAGGAAAGTATCTGTCAGAAAGAGTTAAGGCTTTGTCCCTATGTTTAATGAGGGTCCTTCTCGCACCAGCCTTGATGACTCTCCACCTAGCCTTCCCTACTCCCAATGTGCCAACTCTCTCCAAGAACATGGACCAATGTCCTTTGGCATTTACTCTTGAAGTACACTCTTCACTTAGAGTTGGGGGAGCTCTTCCTCATCATTGTGACTTCTTGAGATAACCATATTGGCTCTGTGGTGGATCTTTTGGGTGAGGAGAATAATGTGCACTGCAGGTCATTGTTTAGCCCTTCCAGTCGACCCGACCCATTTACCTGATAATATTTTCTTTCCTATTATGAATCTGTTATGCAATATAAAACCAGAGATGTATAGGTCTGGTGTTTCTAATCAGTGAAGGGCCCTTTTTACTTTTAGTTTGTTCACCGGTTTTTTTGTGTATTTCTTTTCGATGTACCGAGAATCGGGAAGTCCTTATCAATCTGTCTCCTTTCTCTCAAAGCTCAAAGATTCATCGTTTTATCCCCCTGGTAAAATAGTTTAGGGTGTCCAGTATTGCCCAAGATCGCTCTACTTCATGCTCTTAGCCGGTGATTACAAGACGAGATCAGGATCGAAATATATGCAAGTTTGTGTTATTGTGTTAAAAGGGTTAGGTTACTTGTGTGTGACAACTCCTTTGCGATGGTTACATCCTTCTATTTGGAATTCCGTTCGGTCCCTTAGTTCCATTTTCAATGAAGTTGTAGTCATTACTTATTTGGTAAAAAAAAGACAATACTACATAGATATACTCGCGCCCAATTCCTGGAATAAACCTTATGACATGTGTCTTTTGAATAAAAGGTTCAATGAGTATTTTTTATAAGGGTAATGCTTCCATCGAATAAGAGTCTGCGCCAACAGTTTTTCTTGTATTGGTAATGTTAACTGTTGCGAGGTGACCTCGTATGGGTCTGACCCTGTGACACCCTGTGTTGACTGTTTGCTCACATTACTTTCTATATTCTTTCTTTAGGGAGGGTTGCGGAGATTGAAAGTTTGGGGTAATATATTGATTTGAAACCGGTCTTTGTGACAAATCGATATACTTGTCTGTTTAATACAGAAGACAATACCATCATCTAAGCCACTATGTTAAATCTGTTGTTTACTGTAACTGTATTTTTGTTTTGTTATAATTTTGTTTTCGTTCACAGTACTGGTATAATCACTAATGGTGGGCTTTGTTGCTGTGAGGACCCATAAGATCCTTGTTACGCGCTTCTCCCATGGCCCAGATGTCCATCCAGGAGACAATCGACAAGGAAAGAAAAGGGCAAGGCCACCAAATCAAAAGTTAAGTACTCTCTGATATATTTCATTAATAGAAATTATATGTTGGTATTCTATTGCTTCCTGTGAACATTAATAATTCTCAGATATGATAACTCTTTCAGGCCTGTGTACCCGCAATGATTTCGCAGCCTCCTCTTCATATTTGATAAAACGTTATTCGAGTTCTTTTACTTTTAACCACTCAGGAGACGCGACAAAATAGGGTTATCAATTTTGATTTGTAGGCATTCGATAAGGCACTTGGTTTCTACAGTATTTTGGAAAGAGGGAAAGTTTTTGTAACCTTGAGTTTAGGTTTGACAGTCAAGAATAATGATAATTCGAAGGCTTTTCCTACGGAAATTTCTTTCCGGTTGAACTGAAAACTGTAAGGGTTTTTGTATCAAACAACTCGTTTCACTGTTCATATGTATCTTAGACCGACACTTGGTCTTTAAGGCTTTCGCTTCAGTATTTTTCTTTAAATATTTGTATGATTCAAAACATACAGTAATAAAAGGTTTCGGAGGGATTATCTATATATTGAAGGATTGTTTTCTTAAAAAGAATATTTATTTCTTTTACTCAGGCGTATCATATTATCTTGATGGATCTAAAATATTCCTATTTTCTTTACTGCTGAAAGAATTTAGGGACAGGTTTATCCAAGTCAAGTATTAAGATATGACCTGTGGTTGTTTACTTATTTACATGTATTTGTATGAATCGATATGAACAAACTTATGGATCTATGTTCATGACTATTCTCTTTAGATTTTTTTACTGTATGGGATAAATCTATCTAGCTGGTAATAGTTTGCACTTTCAAATTCAAGATGCGTAAACTGGGGTTTGCTAAATACATGGTGTCATTTCTAAAGCATATAGTTTTAATTCTAGTGATAATACATAAGAATGTAGGTGTTTATATACTTGACTTGATCCTATTTTCTTTCGAATTCATAGGTTTGTAATTAAAAAAAATGAACTCTGTGTATAAGCTCTCGCAACAAAAAAGACGATTTACAATTTATAAAGACTTGCAGAAATACATCAATTTATATGGGCAGATTTTGCCCATGATTATTAAATCTATACCATTTTTAATAATCACACTACAACTGAGACTAAATCATTCAACAGAAAATAGGAAATAATTCGATACAATTTTAATAAATATATCACATCAAATATAAGGTCAATCGTGTAGAGAGGGATAGGAGACATATATGAACCAATTAGCTGGAAGGAAAAGGGAACAACCACATTCCTCCCAACCGTAGCATAGGGTAATCAAAATCACTTGCCCCAATTCACCCCCTAGCCTGACCATGAACCCATGAGGGCGAACTTGGAAACTCTTAGTCCACAATGTCCTTCAGTTCTGTCCCATTCCTCTTGACTCACACTCATTCTGTAGTGTTCATAAAAGCAAAGGAAAAAAATTCATTAGTCTCTTTCCATCATACTTGGCAGCGTCCTGCCTCCTCCCATATGCTATTTATCAAACCAAGTCTCTTTTCCCAGGTCTTTTTTCCCTCCCTTGGGGATTTTCGCAGCTTTCTAAATCCCTGATTTTCAGGGGATGCTAGTGGCCAAATCCCTGATTTTCCACTTGTAATAATCATCCCATATGTGTTTCCAACATGTTCCCCACTCCTGGAGTCATGGTCAACTGATTTTAACATGGATGTTCCATTTGTCCTCCTGCAATCAATATAAAATATTATGTTTCCATACAAGTGTCATAGTCAACTAGTTAGTTGGGTCAAATCAAATCCCTGCCCAACAGTCATAATAATTAATTACAATTATTAAATTCGAAATTTAGAATTTCCATAAATGGTAAAAAAATTCCAAATTCGAATTTACTAAAAACGGAATGAATTTCCAGCAAATTTATATTTCAAAAATATTTTATTTTTGGGGATGTCACAAAAGACCTCTAGTACATACTGAAGGTTTTAACATGAAGTGTAATAGTCTCAACATTTGCATTTCATATAGGTTTGCATGAAGTACATTGGTCGAACAATTAAATAATTAGAGAATTTTTTGGGAACTCCCCCCATTCAACCGATGGCGTTTGTAATAACTCCTACTATTGAATTAGAGGAGTTAACATTAAGTTTTCCAGTTATCAATTAAGTGTTTCAACATACTTTAGGGAAAGTCCTTTGGTTTACTGGAGAAGTTGGAGGGAAATTCTTTGATGTATTAGATGATTTAATTAGAAGTCCTTTGTTACATACCATAGGAGTTGTTAGGAACTTCTTCGATAACTCACAAAAAATAATTCTCAAATATTTAGCTAAGTGTAAAAACTAAGAATTGAAACAAATTGAGATTGATACATTAAGAAAATTGATGATAGCAATTAGAGGAATCAAATACCAAAAGTTGAGGTGACTCTTCAAATCCAGAAGATCGTACATTAAAAAAAAAGGAAGGGTCCCATTTTCTTGGAGAGAAGGATTTTACAAGAAGATATAAAAGAAAAAAGGGAAGGTGTTGATCCATGGAATAAAAAGCATTTAAGGGTCCCCTGTTCAAAGAATATATTGGCACTGGCATCTGTTGTGATATTCTTCTCAGAGACTGTGAGGATAGCCATGTTAGAAATTTGATTAAGAACTACAAAAACATAGTCATTTCCCTGCTTGGTTGAAGGAAGTCCTTACATGTAGTCCATCAATATGGATTCCCATGGAATGTCGGGAATATGAAGAGTGGTGTACTGACCTTGCTTCTTAGTGGTTGGTTTGACAATGGTGCATGAAGTGCAGGACCTTATATACTTTTTTACGTCTTGCTGAATTTTCGAGTAGTAGAAATGATTCTGTAGTACTACCATGGTATTTTCCATGCGAAAATGTCCTGCCATTCGAATATAGTGAGATTCCCAAAGAAACTTCTCATGGTCGCTTGAAGGAACACAGAGGTGGACCATATGGCATAATAGTCCATATTGAATATGAAATTTAGTGACAATCTCACATGTTCTTAGCATCTCATAAGTGGTAGTGAAGTTAATATCACTCTTGTAGAGTTGGGGAAACTTCGATTCCTCATTGTAAGGTCTTTTTCCCCACAGAGCCTTATAAAACACATTCAAAAAAATAAAATAAAGAAAAATGTATGTTGTACAATTTAATCTTCATCATTTAACCATAACTTATTCAGCGTAAATTAAAATTTATCCACAGCATGAAAGTAAATAACATAACCATCATGTAACACAACATAATCACTAAAATACATACCTATGTCTGATGCTAATTCTTTAAACTTTGTCTGTCCTCATTGTTGCTCTGCCCAAACTCTGCCCAAAATCGAATCTTCCTCCCTGCCAGCTAGGAATAGAGCCTTTTTGGCTCCGTAGCTCTAGGATTCTGTGAGGATTACTGGCCCTCGAGCCCGAAACTCCCAGCAACCTGGTGCACCCCTATAACAATCCACCCAAACTCCAAACCAGAAAAATACCACAGACAACAAAATACAATCCTTCTCTCCCAATAATGCTTCCTCTCACAAAATTTCGTAATCCTCTTTCGAAGGCCTCTGCCCCCTCATATCCTTCCCCATTCACTGCCTCCTCCTTCATTTAATGCCACCCACCTTATCCCTCCATTTACTACCTTATCCCTCCATTCACTACCCTATCCCTCCATTCAATACCCTATCCCTTGGCATACGTAAAGTTTTATAATAATGAATTAAAAGTTATTAAGTATTTAATTCTTTACCCTAAACATTAAATGTGTTAATCAATCCATTAATTAATTAATCAACATATATTAAACAATAATTAATTAATTAATTAATTAATTAATTAATATTATTAATAAATAATCATTATTTAACTAATACACATTAGGACAGTTAATTGTTTAATTAATTATACTTGGTAAATCTTAAGCAATCACTTAGCTAAGGTTGTTACATACACCCACCCTTCAGGAAACTTTTTCCTGAAGTTAAAGTATTTTATGATACACGAGAAAAGGAACATGGTTCACACATTCATAACAAATAACCGTCATTATTAGTAAGTAAGCCAAGAACTCATTCATACTAGTGTACATGCGCAAGAAATGCATGTGTAGCTAGTACATACAAGTCTCGTTCATGTACTAATATCATTAACTATCATCTATATAGTAATTTCCATATGCATCCAATCCATTCAACAAGATTATTCATTTTATAAAATAAAATAAACCAATCAAATGTTTTCAAAATCCTTTAATTTCAATTATCTAGCGCAACAATGTTATTTAGACAATTCTAGTTTAATTACATAATCATGAATATTCATATATATATGCATTTTCTTTTCAGAAGGAAAACAATAAGTTCCAACATAGGAAAAATATCCATACACTCTCAACTATTTCTACTCATCCTTCTTCCCTAACTTACTTCCATCTTCCATTCCTATCCTTCCTCTATTGGACTATCTTGGAGCGTCAACTATATTGACCTATCTCCAAATAGAACCCACAAGCAGAAGTGTCACTATCTTGACCAAGCTTCCCCAACAGACAAGTAACAGTCATCATCACACGTCTTGGGGAGCGTGAGCTAACATTGTCCTCCCATGACTTCAAGTTTCAGAGGATACACGGTGGGAAATCCCTCCACCCTCCTAATCATAACTAGGGTCCACACCCTACAATGGAATATACAGTGGCACCATGTTGCTGGGAGTTTTGTCATCGTCTATTCATTTTTGGGCAGTCTCACCACCTGAAATCCTGCACTGGTCCACATATAATAGCAATGCATCCAAACCAATATAATTTCACATACAAATATTCATACCATAATGTTTCTCAGCTAGTGGTCCTGACATCCACTTTCATCATCATTATCCCTTGGCTATTTCATAGCCCATAACCTGGAGATTAGTCTGTAACAAAAAATCATACATTTCTATGCATTATCATCATGTAATTGCATACAAACATAATTTCAATTCGGTATCCGTGTACTAACAACTTTAACATCAAATTTTTCAAGTTAGAAATAGATCTTATAATATTCCATAATCCAATTGACGACACCTATTCATAAAATAATCATTTACAAAATAGATTGCATCATATCCAACATCATTCTAATAGCACTTAAACCTTCATAGGATTCTCATTCACACAATATGTTGCATCATATCCACCATCATCAATAACAATTAGAAATTCATAGAATTTACATTCACATAGTAGATTGCATCATATCCACCATCATCAATAATATTTAAACATTCATAAAATTTACATTCTCACAATATATTGCATCATATCCATCATTATCCAAATACATTTAAACATTCACAAAATTTATACGTCTTAAAAGTTCAAGTGTATCATTGTGAATAGAAAATAAAGGTGTTTAGGCCTCAGGTAATCCTGGCTGTCTAAGTCAAAAGGTGGTGTTACATACACCCAACCTTCGAGAAACATCCTCTCGAGGTGGTCAAAAAAAGTGATGGATAATCTCGTCGTAGTGTCTTGGCGTCTTCCTAGGTAGTAGATCCTAGACTATACTTGTCCCACTGGACCTTAACTTGGTCTACCAGACGGTTCCTGAGATGTCAGACTCTACGGTACACTATGTGTAACGGTTCTACCATGAGAGTTCCCACGTCTGATACCTGCAGTTCCTTCCAATTTAGTTTATGTGATTCATCAGCAATATAATGACGTAAAACAGATACATGAAAAACATTATGAGTTTTATGTAGGTGGGGTGGTAGTACGAGACGATAGGCAATGGGTCCAATTTTCTCTTAGATTCTGAACGGTCCTATAAATCGAGGTGACAACTTTGTCCCCTTCCCAAACCGTATAGTACTCTTATTAGACCTGATACGAAGGAAAACCTGGTCTCCCACTTTATAACTTCGGTCAGTCCTGTGTGCATCCACATAACTTTTCTGCCTATCCTGTGCTTCCTTTAGTCTCTGCCTAATCTGAATCACCTATTCCTCCATCTCTTGAATAAATTCTGGCCCAACTATTACTCGGTCTTCTAATCTATCCCAACTCAATGACGTTCTGCATGGCCTTCCATATGGAGCTTTGTAGGGTGGCATTTTGATGGAGCTATGAAAACTGTTATTGTAGGAAAACTCTACCAAAGGTAGGTACTTCTCCCAATGGGTTTGATTATCCATGACGTACATCCTAATCATGTATTTCATGACTTGATTTAGTCTATCAGTTTTCCCATCTGTTTCAGGATGATAAGTTGTGCTTAAGTTCAACTGAGTCCCCAACGCTGACTGCAAACTTGTCCAAAACCTAGAAGTGAATCTGGAATCCCTATCTGAAATGATCTTCTTAGGTATCCCATGCAAACGAATAACCTCACTTACAAACACATGTGCCACATCAGTGACATCGTAAGTGTATCTAACTGGAATAAGATGAGCACTATTGGTTAACTTATCAACTATCACGAGAATGGAATTGTGTCTATGAGATGTGAGTGGCAACCCCACAACAAAATCCATAGAGATGACTTCCGACTTGGACATAGGAACATCATGTGGTTGTAGGAGGCCTGCTGGGTGATGGTGGTCAGCTTTGACTTGTTGACACTCTAGGCACTTGGCAATGAAATGGACTACATCGCGCTTCATGCCTACCCAGAAGAAGAGCTTCCTCATGTCTATGTACATCTTCTTCACACCCAGATGCGCACAATAAAGTGCTCTATGGGATTCTTTCAGTATGATGCTTCGAATATCTTCGTCATCAGGAATGTACATCCTTCCTCGATATCTCAATAGTCCATCTACTTCCAGACTATATCCTTCATAATTTGGATCTAATTGCCTCCTACTTTGGAGGTTTGAGGTAACCTTTAAATACCAAGTGTCTCCAAGGAGTTGTGTCAACACACGTTCCCTCAGATTGACTTTTAAGGGTACCAAGGAGAATACACACGGTCTCCTACTCAAGTCATCTGCGACCACATTTTTCTTCCCCTTGATGTATGAAATACCAAAATCGTACCCACTCATAAACTCACTCCGTCGCCTTTGCCTAGCATTCATATCCCTTTGAGTGAAGAGATTTTTTAAACTTTGATGTTCCATTTTGAGCTCAAAGTTTCGCCCCACAAGATAGTGCCTCCAAAGTTTCAGAGCTAGCATTACAGCTGCCAACTCTAAACCATGAGTCACTTACAGTTCTTCGTGTTTCTTCAACTTCCTTGACGCATAAGCTATCACTCCTCCATCCTGCATTAGCACGGCCCCCAACCCTTGCTTCGAGATGTCCGTGCAGACTGTGAAGTCCTTTTCCATATCTGACACTTGTAGAATTGGCACACTAGTTAGTAACCTCTTAAGCTCAATGAATGCACTATCACATTCTTCTGTCCATTCATACCTGACCCCCTTGTGCTACAAAGTGGTGATGGGTTTCACTATTTTTGAGAATCCTTCAACAAATCTCTGATAATAACCTGCTAGCCCCATGAAGCTTCTCACCTCATGGGCATTTTTCGGCACTGACCACTCCATAATGGACTTTACCTTTTCTGGGTCCACAGAGATTCCTTCACCGAAAATGATATGACCTAAATAGTGGATCTCTTTCTGGAAGAAGGAACACTTTGATAACTTCCCATACAATTTGTTCTCTCTAAGGCAGGACAACACCACTCGCAAGTGTTCCTCATGTTCTCATTCATTTTTGGAATAGATGAGGATGTCATTTAAAAAGACTTGTACAAAACAGTCTAAGTACTTCTGGAATACTCCGTTCATGAGGCTCATGAATACTGCTAGCGCATTGGTCAACTCGAAAGGTACTATGACAAACTTGTAATGTCCAAATTGGGTTCGAAAGGAAGTTTTAGGAATATCGCCTTCCTTAATGCTTAACTGGTGATACCCTGATCGCAAATCGATCTTTGAGAATACTGCTTCTCCTTTCATCTGATCGAAGAGGTCATCTATTTGCTTCATTGGGTTCCTATTTTTCACTATAGCACGGTTCAAGTCCCTGTAATCTATACACATTCGTAAGGAACCATCTTTCTTCTTTACAAAAATTACTGGTGCAACACAAGGTGAGACACTGGGCCCTATTAGCCCTAAGTCCAATAACTCTTTCAACTACATTTGCAACTCACAAAGTTCTGGTGCTCTCATCCGATACAGAGTCTTGGAAATTGGTTCCGCACAAGGTTTTACCTCAATAGTAAAATAAAGCTCCCTCTCAGGAGGTAAACCTAGTAACTCGTTTGGAAAAACATCCTTAAATTATGACGATACCGGGTACTGATCCAAGGAGGGTCCCTTCCTTTCATTCACTACTTCCACTACATATAGTCGACACCCTTACCTCAAGCATCTCTTAACCTTCATATTTGAGATAAAGTGTAATGACACCCTTCTCCATACACCCTGGATCTGCACTGGCCTTCCTTCATCATCTACATAGAGCACCCTTTTTGTGAAACAATCTACCAAAGCTTGATGAGCTTCTAACCAATCCATTCCAATGATTAGGTCGTACACCCCGAGAGAAGTAACGTAAACCTTCAACCTGATAGTACACACTTCCAGGTCTACTATACAATTATCAACACTAAGTCCTATTGCTTGTTTTTCCTCCGAAGCCATCTCGACTTGTTTAAAGTAATCATGCTCATAGGCTGCCAACCCACTCCTTTCTAATGAAAATGGTGAAATGAAACTATCTGTCACACCAGAATCAAATAAAATATTAACATTAATATGATTTAGCATACCTGATGACTCCACCACCATGGATTGATGTTCGACCTGGTGATTATTAACCGTTGTGAAAATATGGTGGCTGCTACTTTATTTTCCCATTGGGGCCTTTCCTTCTCTATGCACAAATACTGATTGTAACTCTGGGCAGTCACACTGGTAATGGGGTCTTCCACATCCCCAACATGTAACACGGGATTGAACCTACGCACTATTCTCTGACTGTCTCTGAAATGAGTTACTTCCCCTGGAACCCCTGCCCCTACTAGTTTCTCCCTGAGATGGTCGTGGACCTGCCTACGTCGTTGGTGATGAACGAGATGTTGCACTCTCTACCATTGAAATCCCTGCAGTTACTGTCCTTGGTGCGACTCTATTACCATATGGAGGTGGCCTTCAGCCCCCTCCCTTGGGAAATGTCCTAGGCGCCTTCCCCATGGATCCAGGATGATGCGGAAAGGTCGGTCTCATACCTTCGGTTAAGTTCATGTGTTCCTCCACATGACACGCATTTTCCACAACTTCTGCTATGGAAGATGGTTTCCACATCCGTACCATAGCCCTTATCTTAGGGTTTAACCCATAAATAAAGCGTTTTGCCTGTCATTGGTCATTACCCATATATGAAACATATTTGACCAATTCCATAAACCTGATCTCATATTCATCTACGGTCCTATTTCCCTGTACTAAGGCATGAAATGCTCCTACCTGTTGTTCCTCATAGTAAGCTGGTAGATATTTTCTTCGGAACCTCTCCTCGAAAAGTTCCCAAGATACGATGTTCGGGGTAAGATGCAATTGTCTTTCCAGGTTGCCCCACCATTTCAAGGCATTGTCTCTCAACTGAAAAATTGCTATCCTCGCCTTTGAGGTGGACGCATAGTCCCTTAAGGCAAAACACCTTGTCATGCCTTCCAACCATGCTTCTGTGCGTTCACTGGCGTGACCCCTAGAAAACTCCGAAAGTTTGATCTTCTGCAATTCTCTAGTGATGTCTTCGGGTGGAGGTCCTCCCCCTAAATCCCTCGATGCTTCTAGATTACCCATTCCAAATGGTGGGGGATCCACTTTGATCCCTGCTGGTTGACGCCCTTTTAAAGTCTCATTTATGGCCTCCAAAGAGAACAGTATGAGAGCTAGTTTAGGCGATGGTGGTGGAGGCACTAGTGGTCCCTGCAAGGATGCCCCTCTGCCTCGATTTCATCGAGTCCTAACCATCCTGTATGATTTAACCTACGTCAACCAAAGTTGTCAGGGTGAGTTCAAGGACATTTGATATTTGCGCAACTTAAACTAGAAAACAGGGTTAGGCAGGGATGATTTTAAGGATGAAAATTTATTTTAAAATGTAGAAACCTTCGCGAATATTACTAATCCTTCATATGTCAACTATAAATGTTTGGCGATATTTTTTTAAAATATTCAAATTTCTAAGTATTTTATATAGTTTTTATAAAATTTTGGCGATTTTTAAGGTAAAATAATTTTATCCTATAGAATTTGGGCGAATCATTTTTAAAATAGCGAATTTCATTTTTGGAAAAACCATGGAAAATTAGCCCATGAGAGAAATTTAGCCCCTAAAATCATCTATGGGGTTAGGCGTAAGTTTTTTTTACTTGTCTGTAAACAGACGTTACTATCTTTAGGGGAAGTGGCTAGGTTAGGGTTAAGCATCTAAGCTTGGTGTCACTACCTAAGAAAACTACTAACTCCCTTGCCTGGTATCTATGCTAGCTTTGCACCATACTTGCCAATTTCTCTAACTTACCTGCCTAGTGCGCATGAAGCCCCCTCCCGCTTATCTTGGTCTAAGTCCTTATACTTTGCGTTTACAACTAATTAAGGTGACTTCCAACCTAATGTTGATGAAATTAGCCTAAGGCTATCCTTCGATGCTTGACTCGTGGGATTTCCTTGGCCCCTTGTACATATGCGTTGAATTGTGTGACTCAGTGGTTGCAAGTGCAAGTCTTGAGAATTGTAGATTGGCCTTCGGGCATTGGAGCTTAACACCTGTGCGCTATGGTTATGTATTTTTTCTGGATTTGTGGTCATATGAAGTAGTGAGCCTAAGGCTATGCATCGAAGCTTGGTGCTTGTGTGCTAGGATTTGGTTCTTAGCTCGTGGACTTGGAGATTGGGCCTCGGGCGCAATACTTTTAATTTTTATTATTAAGTTAATCACCTTAGTTTTAAACCTTAATCACCTTAGTTTTTAAACCTTAAAAACCCGAATTTAAATCTTTAAAACTAAGGTTTTAACTTTAATCCTTAATAACATATATTTAAAACCTTTAATTTAAAACATATAAGATAACTTAAAACATTAG
>ML782242.1:142777-157630 GCA_009831015.1 Picea engelmannii
TATATATATATATTAAAATCTAAATAATGTTTCGATCTAATTAAAATATAATAATTAAAATAACTAAATAAAAAAAAATTAAAATAAATAATTAAAATAAAATAAATAAATAAAATAAAATAAATAAATAAAACTAAAATCGGGCAGTGGGTCCTCGCATGAGGCCCACGTGCCCCCCCTGGTTCTTACTACCCCAAAAACCTACACTCCTAACCCTAGCCCCGCAAATTCATCCTTCCTCTCCTCATCCCACTATGCATAACTCTCATGGCGGCAGGGAACCCAAGAGCAGAAGAGGTATTGGTGTGGTCGCCTCTTGCGGCCTCCTCTTCTGTTACGACTCGGTGTTTGGTTTCGCCCTCAGTGCTTTGAGCTGTTGAGCGGGCTCTGCTAAAGATTTTCCATGCTGTGTTGGCTTGGCTCGATTTCGACGCGTTGAGCACTGTAATGTTCCTCCATGGGCTCCTCCTTCATGGCTTGGCACTGGTCTTGGCCACTGGTATTTGGTTTGATGAGATATTTAGAGTGAAGTGGCTAGGGGATTGTGCATGGTTGTGTATCGACTTGTATTTGTATTTATTTATTTTTTTGGTTACCGTCTTGTGTTCGGCGTTGGCGCCTGGTGCGTTGGGCTTTGAGACATTTCTTTTTTTTTGTTGCATGCTCTGTGGGCATATGATATTGCATGCTAATTAAGCTAGGCCTATGGGCTATATTTTTATTTATTTTTTTATGTGTTATTTATTTTTATTTTTGCGGAGAAGGCGTGCACTGGATGACTGAGGATTCTGAGCTCCTTCTCTTGGGCTCTTCCCTTGGCACCTTCTCGCCTTTTGTGTTTTATGACTCAGAACCAGAGTAAAGACCTACGGGCTCCTCCTTCGTGGTTTGTGTTTCCCTCCCTTGTCATCCCAGTTGTGACCATCGGAGCCCTGCACTCACTCAGTGTCTGGTTCTCAAATTTCACTTACATTTATCTATCGGTCTCCTTCATCCAGATGCTAAAGGCCCTCATGCATGTGGTCATGTATTCCATTGGAGTTTCCCTAAAGAAGAGACTGTCCAGTCCAATACCATGGAGAACATGATTGGCGTATCTGTTGGTGTGGCCATTGCGGCATATGGGGAGGCCAAGTTTGATTCATGAGGTGTGTTGCTTCAGTTGGGTGCAATTTCATTTGACATGTGGACTCGGAGTTTGGATTTGGTATATGCGCTAGTTTGATGTATGCTTGGTCTCGTCTTGACTTGATGTATGCGTAGAGAAAATAATAGACTCGCTTTAGTGTCTTAGTGCTTGGTCTCGACTTGACTTGCATGCTTGGATTTGATATGTGTGGTTTGAGGACTAGTTATATATATATATTTATTTTTTTCTTATACTGTAAATACTTACATATTTTTTATTGTTTTTAACTGTAAACTGGTAGAGCGCGTGGTTTTTTTATTTGATCAATAACTATACATTTTAAGAACTGGATATATTTTAGGCATTAGAACGCAAAATTTTAAGAACACTGTCCTAAAGGGTTTTTCCCAATTCTGAATCCATCCGGATGTTCAAAAGTTCGAGTTTTGGATCATTAAAAATCTAACTTATATAGATTCCAAAAATTGGAGGGAAATTTTCCATATGATTAAAAGGCATCCAAGGTATTTTGGTTTTATCAATAAAAAATATTTAGATGCCAATAAATGGTAAAACTTTCATCCTCTGATGCATTTTCTCTTCTTCCCAGTATACGTTTCTCTACCTCATTCAGTACTAGATTTTTTTTTTAATTGCACTGTATCTATTTTGGATGAACTACTGAAAATCATTCAAGGGCATTATCAAAACTCTTTTCTGGGACCCTCTATTTTTCATCTTTTTATTTCTAAACATATTGGGAAAAGATGCACGTTTTTTGTTTTGGTTCACAGGCATTCCCAAAGCCCTTTTTTTTTAAATCCCCTTTTAGTGTTTTTTTTATTATTATAGAAAATATACTGGGAAAATATTAACTTAAGTGGGTGAATCCATTTTCTCGGTCGTTGTTTAATTTTAGACATCTTATGAGCATCATTTTTGTTCAAATGAGTAATATTTTTTTGATTTTGATTTTTGTTTAGTTGGCGAAGATCAAGGCTCAATCATAACTCATCTAAGAGGCTTGGGAGGTTTGCACTGACCAGTTATCATTTTTTTTTTAAATATCCATTGTTTTTATTTATTAGCTTTCCATTTCGCTCATATTGGTCCCTATGATTTAGAGCACTCTCCAAATCACAAACCCATTCTACGCGTCCTGAAGAAAAATGACACAGACGCAGATGCACTCTACGTCTGCTCACAGGATCGTTCAATCACCAAGTGAATCAAATTGGCTCTTTCGATTGCATGTTGGAATCTCTGTTAAAACCCTAGCCACAGGTCCTTCTCTTTACCCTCTCAGTATTCTTCACATGACCATGATATTCCCCGATCGATATTTTGGGGTTCGGGGTTTTCTGATTCTCGATGTAGAGAATTTCGTATTCTCTTGATTCCCCAATCACCGAATTTCTGATTCGCTGAAACGACTTCAATCATCATTAGCCCCTAGGCTATATTCTGGTCCCTGTGACCACCATCTCATAGGACCACGACTCTATGTCCTTCAAGACTTAACCTCACAAGAGTCTCGTCTCACCTTAGCCTCGTCTAAGACCGCAGTGTTATCTCTTTTGGGTTTTACCTATTCGAGGGTCAGATCTCTCGACCTCTCGATTCCCAATATGCCGACACACGAAATGTTGAAATGACCGTTGTCCCAACCTTCCCTTTCTTTCATGATTTCGGGATTTTAAAAGACAAAATACATGGAGCTCTTGTCCACGAGACCCCCGATTCTTCGAATCTCGATATCCCGATTCTCCGACGTGACATCAGTTGGCCCCGCAACGAAACCTTCCGCCTTGTCAGGGTTTTTCCCGAAAACCTCGATTGTTGCCACGTGCCCTTCTATGATCGACAGTCCTCGTCGCTTCGCAATTTCGGGGTTTTCGATTTCGAAATGCTCTGACTTCTTGTCCTCGTAACTCCCGAAATGCCGAATTCTGAAATTCCGATGGACTCTTCCCTTTCGGGACTTTTCCTGAGCCCTTAGATTTCTACCACGCGTCCAATTATGATGGACGATCATCCATAATTTCACAATTTCACGAAGTCAAATGTCGATATACTCTGACATCATGTCCTCTCCATCCCCGAAGTCCCAACTTGAAATATGCCGACAGGCTCCTGATCTCCGCCACGTGTCCCAACGGATGGACGGCTCAGATCTGTTTCGAGGTTTTCACCATGGAGATTCCCGATCTCCTGTATTCAAGACTTCCGATATCCCGAGTCCCAAAATTTTGATGGCTAAAGTCTGGATATTTCGAGTCCTTCGAAACGTTCACCCTCCTATTCACGAAGTTTAAACCTCGTGCAATTCCTATCAAATCCGACGGCTGACGGGTGATTCACTCAAGATCTGACAGTTCAGATCTATTTCTTTTGTGCGCTCCTCTATTGCACTACCTCCTGGACGTGAAAACCAATGGTCCATATCTCTTTTGCAGTCTGACTGGACGACTGTTGTGCTCCTACCGATCTTTTGCGCTTTCTTCCCAGATTTGGGAGAATTTCAAATTCTCAAAGGCCTCGACCTTTGTTCCATTCTGCGACCTCCACGATCATGAGTTCTCTCCTGCGCGCATATGAAAGTGTTGCCCCTCCTGATATTTTCACTTTGAATCCTCAAGGGATTCTACGACTTCTGCACCTCTGTAGATTCTTTACGCACACACAAAGGTGTTATCCATCTTGATCTTTTCGTTTCACTCAGAATTTTAAGGAAATAATTCCTTCTCCTTTCTCCTCCTGCTGGAGAATGTAATGCCCTCCTGGCTATGCTTCTTCTCAAGAAACCTCTTGTTGAGACTTCAAGGCTGTTCAAAAACCATGCAGAAATCCTTCAGTGGACTCTCCTCCTAATTCTAGAACTCAAAAGAGAGTTCTCTTCCTTGTGCTTGTCTGCACACTGTCTCAATGCCCTCCTGGCAGAGTTTTTCAAAACTCTCAGCAGAGTTTCTGTCCTCTCCTGTGCACCCTATTCACCTGCTCAACTCCCTCATGTAAGATCTCTCAGAATCCTCAGTGATCTTGGTTCCTCTTGAACTCACAGTAGAGTTCCTCCTCTATGCACTCCTTGCACTGGCTCGATGCCCACCTGGCAGAGCTTCATAGAACTCCTCAGAGCTTTTGTATGCAACTGTTTTCTCCCTACAAAACATTGCCTCTTGAGGTGCTTAGCAACCTTTAGGTCCTCCTCCTGAGTTGTTGACTTCAGTTCTTGTGTTGTAGCACGTCTTTGTCTGAACCCGCAGTATTCATAAGTGCTTCAGTGCACTAGTATTCAGAGACTGCAGTACTCTATCACGCCCTCCTGGCATGAAACCTCAAAGACCTTCACCTGAAATCAAACCAACTCCTGCAAATGCAAACCTACATCATACATATACATCATACATTCATATCATATGAAGAACACTCACAGACATTCATTTAACACATAGTCATGCAGGAAAACTGCTATTTGTATTAAAAATGGCAAACGCCTGTGTTTACAAGGTGTTCTTGAGCATGGCCTATAACAAGGTCTTGGCTACTTCTCTTCTGCTCTCTACTCGCAGACCCTCTTCTCATTCCACTAACTCTCCTTTGTTAGCTCTCACCAAAATGAGATACCGATCTCTTTTACCTGAGGGGGCTCTTAGAGCGCTTCCCTCCAATCTACCTACCCTATTCAATTACATTGAATGGGTTGTCTAGTCCATTAATCAGATCTATATCTTAGCCTTACAAACATTAAAGGCCTACCTACTCTAATGCCTACACAAAGTCATGGCTCTTTGGCTCAACAGCCTACAACATTAATTACATTCAAATTCAAAACTGAAGACGAAGGTTGCGCCTCTCTTCATCCTTGAATGCATGCACTGATGTGGCTGGTTGGCTGGCTTGCGTGGAGAGATGCTCCTACATCATAATCCTCAGTTGTAAAAGTTCATGAGCTCCTGCTCATGATCTTCCCATCTCAGCTGTGGAAATCCTCATGGATCCCAAACCATCCTCTGGAGTCATTCATCCACTCCATCTCCCTGCTGTTGCTGTTGCTTCTTCACTACTACTGCATCTTTCCTTCTGCTCAACCTCTCCTTGCTGGCAGTTTCTGCTAACTAGATCATCATCTCTCTGATCAGGTCAATCACTTCATCCAGCTACTCCAATGGGTGGCCTTGTTCATGCAGTCTCCTCAGCTACAAATGGGCAGATCACTGTGATCTCCCATGCCTTCATCATCTGCTACCAACTTCACTTGTTGTATGTGCACGCTCTGCACCTTCACCCTTCTCTCCAAGGCTTCAATATGTTCATATAGATCAACAAAGATAATGTTGTCTGCCTCTTCCTCTTCTTCTTCTGCAAACTCCCAGGTTGCAGTCTCTTCAGTATCCTGGCTGAAAATATTGAGCCACTCCTCAGAATGCTCATTTTATTCTTCATCTACTTAGGAAGCTTCCAAAGACTGCTCCAATTCTTCTTCCTTGACAGTCACAACTGGTTGTCCTTCTTCTACTATTGTTGCATCTACAACAAATATTTATGCCTCCTCCTAGGCAAATGGTAGGAATATTTCAATTCCCCCAATCATTAGAAGATTTCTTTGATCTTCCTCCACTGTCAGTTGCATATGATGATCTAAATCCATTTCTGAGCTCACCTACTCTGTCATCTCCTCAGGCTGATTCCAACTCACCTCTGAGTTTATGAGACCCTCAAATAGTCTCATCTGCTCGTCCCTGCCCACCTGCCAATATGGGATTTTCCTGCTGCCCTCCTGGCAGACTATGAGATCAATCGATCCCATCTTCATCAGTACCCCTTGCTAAATTGAACTCGCCTCCGATTCCATGAGACTTTCAGATAGTATTGTATTCTTATCTCTGCTCACCTGGAAATTTCAGATCCTTCCACTACCCTCCTGGTAGTCTTTGAGATCCCGCAGCGACCTCATTTCATTACCCAGTTGGCAATGTGAAATTCCTTGGCTATCCTCCTCACAGTCCGTGAGATCTTCAGTTGATCTCAATTCCTTGCCCACCTGGAAATTTGGAATTTCCTCTCTACCCTCCTGGCAGTTCTTGAGATCTCCAATTGATCCCATTTCCGTTTCCTTGCCCAACTGGAAAACTGGAAACCTTTCGCTGCCCTCCTGGCAGTCTGTGACATTCTGCAGTGATCTCAATCCATTGCCCACCTGGAAAATCTGGATTTCCTCTCTGCCCTCCTGGCAGTTCTTGAGATCTTCAGCTGATCCCATTTCATTCTCTTCACCGAGAATTTTCCCAGTCTATGGTTCACATATCTAAACCATTTCCTCAAGTCTGTTGAGGTTTTCATCATGCCTCAACCATCCTCTTAACATCCCATGTTGTCTTCTAGCCATCAACTCCTTGACTGACCAATTTATCTTCAGCTTCTTCATGGTCCATTCATACACCCATCTCGGCTTGGTATTATGTTGCATCCGCAGCTCAAGATCTTCCATTCTTACCCTGATGTCAACAAGTTATTTCCCCCTTTCGACTGTGCTCATCATCTCTGGGATTTTTATTCCAGCATATCTATGGCCTCCAGTAGCCATGTTGTTGTCTCTCTCTGCCCTCTTGGAAAATATGCTACTGTCACTTTGCAAACCTGAGTGCCTCAGCTTCTCCTACAGTCCTCTTGATTGTCTTCTTGATTGTTGCCTACCTGCAAACAACCATCACAGAGTATCCAACACTCTGTCTTCTTTTGTCTTCTCCCCCTGCTTGAAATATACAAACAGAGTTCTCGCTCTGATACCAACTAACGCAGACATAGACACACTCTTCGTCCATTCACAGGATCATTCAATCACCAAGCGCGCCGAATTGGCTCTTTCAATTGCCTACTGGAATCTCTGTTAAAACCCCAGCCACAGGTCCTGCTCTTTACCCTCTCGGTCTTCCTCACATGACCACGATATTCCCCGACTGATATTTCAGGGTTCAGGGTTTTCTTATTCCTGATTTCGAGAATTCCCTGTTCTCTTGATTCCCCGATCTCTGAATTTTTGATTCGTTGAAATGACTTCAATCATCATTAGCCCTTGGGCTATATTCTGGTCCCTGTGACCACCATCTCATAGGACCACGACTCTATGTCCTTCAGGACTTAACCTCGCAAGAATCCCTTCTCACCTTAGCCCCATCTAGCTACGCTCTAGTCCATGTGACCAGTCCTCATAAGACCGCAGTCTTATCTCTTTCGGGTTTTACCTATTCGAGGGTCAGATCTCTCGACCTCTCGATTCTCAATATGCCAACACACGAAATGATGAAATGACTATTGTCCCGACCTTCCCTTCCTTTCGTGATTTTGGGCTTTTAAAAGCCGAAATACATGGACCTCTTGTCCATCGGACCCTCGATTCTCCGAATCCCGATATCCCGATTCTTCGATGTGACGTCAGCTGGCTCTGCAACAGAACCTTCCGCCTTGTTGGGGTTTTTCTCGGAAACCTCGATTGTTGCCACGCATCCTCCTATGATGGGCAGTCCTCGTCGCTTCACGATTTCGGGGTTTTCAATGCCGAAATGCTCCGACTTCTTGTCCTCGGAACTCCCGAAATGCCGAATTCCAAAATTTCGATGGACTCTTCCCTTTCAGGACTTTTCCCGAGCCCTTAGATTTTTGCCACAGGTCCTCCTATGATGGATGGTCCTCCATAATTTCACAATTTCGTGAAATCAAATGTCGATATACTCCATCATCGTGTCCTCTCCATCCCCAAATTCCCGACTTGAAATATGCTGACGGGCTCCTGATCTCTGCCACGTGTCCCAACGGATGGACGACTAAGATCTGTTTCGGGGTTTTCACCATTGAGATTCCCGATCTCCTGTATTCGAGACTTCTGATATCCCAAGTCCCGAAATTCTGATCGTTGAAGTCCCGATATTCCGACTCCTTCAGAACTTTCACCCTCCTATTCACGAATTTTAAACCTCGTGCAATTCCTGTCAGATCCGACGACTGACGGGTGATTCACTCAAGATCTGACAGTTCAGATCTATTTCTTCTATGTGCTCCTCTATTGCACTGCGTCCTGGACGTGAAAACCAATGGTCCAGATCTCTTTTGCAGTCTGACCGGATGGCTGATGTGCTCCTCCCGAGCTTTGGTGCTTTCTTATCAGATTTGGGAGAATTTCAAATTCTCAAAGGCCTCAACCTTTGTTCGGTTTCTGCGAACTCCACGATCTTGAGTTCTCTCCTGTGCACATATGAAAATGTTGCCCCTCTTGAGCTTTTCCCTTTGAATCCTCAAGGGATTCTATGACTTCTGTGCCTTTGTAGAGTCTTTACACACACACAAAGGTGCTATCCATCCTGAGATTTTCCCTTCACTCAAACTTTTAAGGAAATAATTCCTTCTCCTTTCTCCTCCTATTGGAGAATGTAATGCCCTCCTAGCTACCCTTCTACTCAAGCAACCTCTTGTTGAGACTTTCAAGGTGTTTAAAAACCCTACAGAGATCCTTTAGTGGACTCTCCTCCTAATTCTAGAACTCAAAAGAGAGTTCTCTTCCTTGTGCTTGCTTGCACACTGTCTCAATGCCCTCCTGGCAGAGTTTTTCAAAACTCTCAGTAGAGTTTATGTCCTCTCCTACGCACCCTATGCACCTTCTCAACTCCCTCTTGGAAGAGCTCTCAGAATCCTCAGTGATTCTGGTTCCTCTTGAACTCACAGTAGAGTTGCTCCTCTATGCACTCCTTGAACTAGCTCGATGCCCACCTGGTCGAGGTTCACAGAACTCCTCATAGATTCTGTATGCAACTGTGTTCTCCCTACACAACCTTGCCTCCTGAGGTGTTCAACAAACTTGAGGTCCTCCTCCTGAGATGTTGACTTCATTTCTTGTGCTATAGCACATCTTTGTCTGAACCCACAGTATTCATAAGTGCTTCAGTGTACTGGTATTCAGAGACTGCAGTACTCTGTCACGCCCTCCTGGCATGAAATCTCAAAGACCTTCACCTGAAATCAAACAAACTCCTGCAAATGCAAACCTACAACATACATCTACATCATACATTCATATCATATGAAGAACACTCACAGACATTCATTTAACACATATTCATGCAAGCAAACTGTTATTTGTATTAAAAATGGCAAACGCCTGTGTTTACAAGGTGTTCTTGAGCACGGCCTGTAACAAGGTCTCAGCTCCTTCTCTTATGCTCTCTACTCGCAGACCCTCTTCTCATTCCACTAACTCTCCTTTGTTAGCTCTCACCAAAATGAGATACCGATCTCTTTTACCTGAGGGGGCTCTTAGAGAGCTTCCCTCCAATCTACCTACCCTATTCAATTACATTGAATGGGATGTCTAGTCCATTAATCGGATCTAGATCTCAGCCTTACAAACATTAAAGGCCTACCTACTCTAATTCCTACACAAAGGCACAACTCTATGGCTCAACAACCTACAACATTAATTACATTCAAATTCAAAACTGAAGATGAAGGATGCGCCTCTCTTCTTCCTTGAATGCATGCGCTAATGTGGTTGGCTGGCTGGTTGGCGTGGAGAGATGCTCTTGCATCAAAAAAACATCCCATGATGGGGTAGACTCATTTTGTGATAAACCTTCCAGAAACTTAAGAATTGGGTTTCCTAGGTTGTACAGGGTTAGATGCATCAACAATATGGGTATTATTGTGATTATTTTATGATCTTGTTTTACTTTATTTTACCAAATGTAACTCCATTAACAATGATGAAGAGTTTTTTATTTTTTATAAAGTCTCATTTACCAGTAGATTTGTTATTTACCAATTGTTAAAGATATAAAATATTAATTGTATAAATATATAACATATTATATAAATGTGGTATAATGAAATACCCATGCTTGTTTTACAATATTTACAGGATGCAACTCTTATTAATTCTCAGTGTGTGCAGGTGAAGAGTCATTCTCATAGGTGGCTAGAACCAGGGAGAGTATCTCTTTTTCTAATGCATATACCCTCCTTCAATTCTCTAGGGAAGCATGCACACTCTCACATTCATTGTCTACATAGGGTTCTAGGTCATCTCTGTTTATATATATTTTTTAAGTTGCTTCAAGGGTTTTAGGTTATAGGATGGGACTTCTTTCAGGATATAGTTTGAACAATTATGTGGGTGGTAAAGCCCTAGGTTTCAATCTTGAAACCGAGCTCTGATACCATGTGTAAGGTATCTGTCCCCACAGAGCCTTATAAAACACATTCAAAAAAAATAAGTAAAGAAAAATGTATGTTGTACAATTTAATCTTCAACATTTAACCATAACTTATTCAACATAAATTAAAATTTATCCACAGCATGAAAGTAAATCACATAACCATCATGTAACACAGCATAATCTCTAAAATACATACCTCTGTCTGATGCTAATTCTCCAAAAATTTTCCATCCTCACTGTTGCTCTGCCCAAACTCTGCCCAAAACTGAATCTTCTTCCCTGTCAGCTTGGAACAGAGCTTGTCCGGCTCCCTAGCTCTAGGATTTTGTGAGGATTCCTGGCCCCCGAGCCCGAAACTCCCAGCAACCTGGTGTTCCCCTATAATAATCCACCCAAACTCCAAACAAGAAAAATACCACAGACAACAAAATACAGTCCTTCTCTCCCAATAATGCTTCCTCTCGCAAAATTTCATAATCCTCTCCCGAAGGCCTCTGCCCCCTCATATCCTTCCCCATTCATTGCCTCCTCCTTCATTTAATTCCACCCACCTTATCCCTCCATTTACTACCTTATCCCTCTATTCACTACCCTATCCCTCCATTCAATACCCTATCCCCTGTCATACGTAAATTTTTATAATAATGAATTAAAAGTTATTAAGTATTTAATTATTTACCCTAAACATTAAATGTGTTAATCAATCAATCAATTAATTAATCAACATATATGAAACAATAATTAATTAATTAATTAGTATTAATAATAAATAATCATTATTTAACTAATACACATTAGGACAGTTAATTGTTTAATTAATTATACTTGGTAAATCTTAAGAAATCACTTAGCTAGGGTTGTTACACTCATGGCTAGAGGAGTGGAGCACTGTAGTTAGGGCTACAGCTGGAGGTCAACTTAGGTAGTCATCGACATGATTGGTGGTGTGTGTATTATATTTGATGTTAAGATGGAACTGTTGCAAGTTTGTGGACCACTTTTGATGGTGGTTGTTTTGTAATTTTCCTTGTGTTTGCATCAACTATATAGGCTTGTGATGATGAGTGTGGATGATTGTCTCCTTCCCAAGAATGTAGTTTTTCCATTTTCAACAGTATTGTATGATGGAATGAATTTATTTTTCATAATTTGGGTACTTATGAGCCACATATGATAGTGTATCAGTATGATATGTCATTGGATGACCGTGTTGAGTGAGGACTATGCCCATGGCATAGTCTGAAGCATCAGTATCAATCTAAAAAGGTTGTTGCAGATTGGGTAAGGAGAGTACTGAAGCTGAGCACAAGTGATGTTTCAAATTATCAAATTTTTACTCTTGTGACTTCCCCCACAAAAAACGTTTCCTTGCCACCATCCTTGGTCACTTGGTTGAGGGCCCATGAAATATGGGATAATCCCAAGACAAACCTGGGATAGAAGTTAGAAAGTACTAAGAAACTTTGAAGCTTAGTTAGTGTGGTCGGGGCTGGTCAGTCATGAATGACATCAATCTTGGATGGATCCACATGCACACCTTCTCATCAATAATGCAACCCAATTATTCGACCATGTTCATGTCGAAGGAGAAATTTTCCAAGTTAGCATATAGCTTGTGTTGTCCCAGAGTCTGAAGGACCTACTGAATACATTGCAAGTGTTCCACCCAATTCTTGCTAAATATGAGGATGTCATCCATATATACCACAAAAAAATAATTGGTGAAGGGCCACAATATATCACCTATCAATCTCATGAAATTTGTTGGACCATTTGTCAAACAAAAGGGAATGAATATCCATTTGGAAAGGCATTCTTTAGACTTGAAAACAGTCTTCCATAGATTAGCCTGTTCTATTGGGACCTGGTGGTAACCATACTTCAAGTCAATCTTGCTAAAAAACTTGGCTCCCATGAGTTGGTCAAGAAGGTCGTCAACTTGGAGAATTGGTTACCGGTTCGTGACTGTGAGTTTTTTTAGGGCAATGCAAAGTCACCAAGTCCCATATTTATTTTGTACGAGTACAGTTGCGCTCTCATAGGGTGAGGAGTTCGGTCAAATGTTCCCCTTTTGAAGCAAATCTTAGATATGTCACTTAATTTCCTCATTTTCCATTAGAGAGAGGTGATAGAATGGCCCATTGGGTAGAGGTGCACCAAGGGTTAGATCAATTTAATTCCTTACCTAACAGTGTTGCGACACCCTGATGGGTGAGGAGAATATGTATTTGTATACTTCCATGATCTTTTCCACATGATTTTGTTGCGTGGAGAGGCCCTATGCAAAGGCCATAGATGTGGTTGTGACCTTATGTTCACTTTGAGAGAGAATCATGAAGAAGATAAATTTCTCAATCTGGGAAATGACCTTCCTTCATTGCTTAGTATAGATTAAAGAAATAATGGTAGGTGGAGATACCTATAGTATCCTCTACAATTTTCTACCGAATGTAATAATAACATTGTGAGGTCTAGACTCATATACAACATGTCATTTCCACAAATATGGTTGTCCTAAAATAATATCAGAAACTTCAAGGGGAAAAATATCACAAAATACCTCATCCTTGAAGGACTTGAAGTCCTAGGGAAAATGACACTCTTGGTTGACATGGTGGTCTCTTCCTTTTTGAAGCCACCTGATAGTGTAGGGATTTTGGTGTGGTTTCATTGGCAGGTTGAACCCCTTGACAACCTCTGATGAGATCAAGTTATTTTGACTTCCGCTATCGAAAATGAAATGAAGTAGAGGACCCTTCACCCACATATGTGACTGAAAAAGGAATTCACCTTCCTCTGGTTCCTTTGTTTCACTTGGATAAACCTTGGTTGTAGTGATAGTGGCACTGGGCTTCATGTCAATGATATGCTTCCTTATGTTTTGATTTTATTCAGACTTGGAACCTACCTCTTACTCTGAAGCTTTCAACTTGGCCACCAACGACTACTTCAAGCGACTTTCATCAATATTATGCTACGGGATTTTATGGAATTCACACCACTTCCCAGTGTATTTCTTCATCTTCGTATTACCATTCTGTGTTTGCGGGTTGAACTGGTTGTCCTGAGGGGGTCCATCCTTGCTCCATCATTTATTTATTGCTTGGGGCTACCTTTGTCCTGCTTCTACTGTGAGGAATTTGCAGAACCAAACTCTCGCTTCCTTTGTTTAAATTTCTGCTTGATTCTTATAACATATCAATATGTTGTGCCCAGTGATCTGATGTCTAGAAGCTCCATTTATGTTTGGATGTATTTATGTAGACATTCATAGTACATTAGCATAAAATGTCGTTCAAAGTCCTTGATACCCATCTTGGTGCATAAGGTATGGAAGAAATTTGTGAAATATGGTATTGTCTGGTCTCTTTCCCATCACAGTGTCGTCCATCTCATATACTAGTCATCATAGCTTCCAACAAGGTAGTATTGTTCCTTAATAGCATCCTTAGAAGAATCCCAAGTGGGGGCGACCACAAATATTGAAAATTCCCCCGTGGCCCTTTTCTCATAGTAATCTTCCCACCAATCCTTGACATGGGTGATAGTCTTAAGGAGTGCAAACGTAACCTTTTCTTTATAAGAAAAGTTATGGAATGAAAAATACCCTTCTAGTAGATTCAACCATTTATCTACAACATCCACATCTATCGGGCCTTCAAATAAGGGGATATCAAAATTTACTTGTACCTTGAAGTGGGTGACATGGTTGCTCGATGAAGATGTGTTTCATGTTGGTAGTCGTCCAAGGATCTGTGTAAAGTTATTTATCATATCGTTCATTTGTCGTGCGAGAGATTTCTCAAGCAACAGTTTAAGAGAATCTCCTACTCCATCATCTCTCATTTCTTCTACCACGAGAGGTCATCATGATTGGTGGGGATAGTCTTACAAGGGCTCAACCACTTTAAGTCCCAACTACTTGTTCCCTGAACTCGTTGGGGACATGCACAGAGAAACAGATAAAGAGCAGACCGCTCTAATACCACTCATCCAGATTTATAAATGGAACGAAATGGAATATAGATCTATAACAAAGAAATACACAGAGATACAATAAAATTTCACTTCTATTAATAAAGAGAATATGTTGAAAATGTAAAAACGCAGACTGAAACAAACTTGCTCGAATGGTGGCAACTTATCTCTAGGAAGAGATGTGACGACTATGCTCATTCGCAAGAATATGGTTACAATGAGGCTCCAAAGTCCTTTTTAACATAAAACATAAAAGAGAAAACCCTAAACATAAAAAAATCTAACCCTAGGAGATGAAGCATCGAAAGTCATGTGGGCCCCAATGGGGTAAGTTGGTACATCAACTTATCAAGGTCGTAACTTTTGCATACAATGTATGTTTTAGGCACACAATAGCTCATTGGAAAGAACTACGTGAGGACTACACATGATGTTGTCACACTCTGGGTAAAGCCTACAATGTGACTATGTCGCGCCCAAAAAATGTTGTTTGGGGCCTCAAAATAGCCCCAAAAGTTTAGGACCCAAAAAACTGGGAAAAAA
>ML782242.1:158501-173441 GCA_009831015.1 Picea engelmannii
AAATAAAAAAAAAATTAAATAAATAATTAAAATAGAATAAAAAAATAAAAAAAAATAAATAAAAAATAAATAAAATCGGGCAGTGGGTCCTCGCATGGGGCCCACGTGCCCCCCCTAGTTCTTACTACCCCAAAACCCTACACTCCTAACCCTAGCCCCGCAAAGTCATCCTTCCTCTCCTCATCCCACTATGCATACTCTCATGGCGACAGAGAACCCAAGCGCAGAGGAGGTATTGGTGCGGTCGCCTCTTGCGGCCACCTCTTCTATTACGACTCGGCATTTGGTTTCGCCCTCAGTGCTTTGAGCTGTTGAGCAGGCTCTGCTAAATATTTTCCATGCTGTGCTGGCTTGGCTCGATTTCGACGCATTGAGCACTATAATGTTCCTCCATGCGCTCCTCCTTCATGGCTTGGCACTGGTCTTGGCCACTAGTATTTGGCTTGATGAGATATTTAGAGTGAAGTGGCTAGGGGATTGTGCATGGTTGTGTATCGACTTGTATTTGTATTTATTTATTTTTTTGGTTACCGTCTTGTGTTCGGCGTTGGCGCCTGGTGCACTGGGATTTGAGACATTTCTTTTTTTTTGTTGCATGCTCTGTGGTCGTATGATATTGCGTGCTAATTAAGCTAGGCCTATGGGCTATATTTTTATTTATTTATTTATGTGTTATTTTTTTTTTGTTTTGCGGAGAAGGCGTGCACTGGATGACTGAGGCTTCCGAGCTCCCTCTCTTGGGCTCTTCCCTTGGTGCCTTCTTGCCTTTTGTGTTTTATGACTCAGAACCAGAGTAAAGACCTACGGGCTCCTCCTTCATGGTTTGTGTTGCCCTCCCTTGTCATCCCAGTTGTGACCATCGGAGCCCTGCACTCACTCAGTGTCTGGTTCTCAAGTTTCACTTACATTTATCTATCGATCTCCTTCATCCAGATGCTAAAGGTCCTCATGCATGTGGTCATGTATTCCATTGGAGTTTCCCTAAAGAAGAGACTGTCCAGTCCAATACCATGGATAACATGATTGGCATATATGTTGGTGTGGCCATTGCGGCATATGGGGAGGCCAAGTTTGATTCATGAGGTGTGTTGCTTCAGTTGGGTGCAATTGCATTTGACATGTGAACTCGGAGTTTGGATTTGGTATATGCGCTAGTTTGATGTATGCTTGGTCTCGTCTTGACTTGATGTATGCGTAGAGAAAATAATAGACTCGCTTTAGTGTCTTAGCACTTGGTCTCGACTTGACTTGCATGCTTGGATTTGATATGTGTGGTTTGAGGACTAGTTATATATATATTTATTTTTTTCTTATACTGTAAATACTTACATATTATTTATTTATTTTTTTAACTGTAAACTGGTAGAGAGCGTGGTTTTTTTATTTGATCAATAACTATACATTTTGAGAACTAGATATATTTTAGGCATTAGAACGCAAAATTTTAAGAACACTGTCCTAAAGGTTTTTTCCCAATTCTGAATCCATCCGGATGTTCAAAAGTTCGAGTTTTGGATCAATGAAACATCTAACTTATATAGATTCCAAAAACTGGAGGGAAATTTTCCATATGATTAAAAGGCATCCAAGGTATTTTGGTTTTATCAATAAAAAATATTTAGATGCCAATAAATGGTAAAACTTTCATCCTCTGATGCATTTTATCTTCTTCCCAGTATACTTTTCTCTACCTCATTCAGTACTAGAATTTTTTTTTTAATTGCACTGTATCTATTTTGGATGAACTACTGAAAATCATTCAAGGGCATTATCAAAACTCTTTTCTGGGACCCTCTATTTTTCATCTTTTTATTTCTAAACATATTGGGAAAAGATGCACGTTTTTTTTTTTGGTTCACAGGCATTCCCAAAGCCCTTTTTTTTTAAATCCCCTTTTAGTGTTTTTTTTTTTTATTATTATAGAAAATATACTGGGAAAATATTAACTTAAGTGGGTGAATCCATTTTCTCGGTCGTTGTTTATTTTTAGACATCTTATGAGCATCATTTTTGTTCAAATGAGTAATATTTTTTTGATTTTGAGTTTTGTTTAGTTGGCAAAGATCAAGGCTCGATCATAACTCATCTAAGAGGCTTGGGAGGTTTGCACTGACCAATTATCATTTTTTTTTTTAAATATCCATTGTTTTGATTTATTAGCTTTCCATTTCGCTCATATTGGTCCCTATGATTTTGAGAAATCTCAAAATCACAAACCCATTCTACGCGTCCTGAAGAAAAATGACGCAGACGCAGATGTACTCTACGTCTGCTCACAGGATCATTCAATCACCAAGCGAGCCAAATTGGCTCTTTCGATTGCCTACGCGAATCTCTGTTAAAACCCCAGCCACAGGTCCTGCTCTTTACCCTCTCAGTCTTCTTCACATGACCATGATATTCCCCGATCGATATTTCAGGATTCGGGGTTTTCTGATTCTCGATGTCGAGAATTCTGTATTCTCTTAATTCCCCAATCACCGAATTTCCGATTCGCCGAAATGACTTCAATCATCATTAGCCCCTGGGCTATATTCTAGTCCATGTGACCACCATCTCATAGGACCATGACTCTATGTCCTTCGAGACTTAACCTCACAAGAGTCCCTTCTCACCTTAGCCCTGTCTAAGACCGCAGTCTTATCTCTTTCGGGTTTTACCTATTCGAGGGTCAGATCTCTCGACCTATCGATTCCCGATATGCCAACACACGAAATGATGAAATGACCGTTGTCCCGGCCTTCCCTTGCTTTCACAATTTTTGGCTTTTAAAAGCTGAAATACATGGACCTCTTGTCCAGGGGACCCTCGATTCTCTGAATCTCGATATCCCGATTCTCCGACGTGACGTCAGCTGGCTCCGCAACGGAACCTTCCTCCTTGTCAGGGTTTTTCCCGAAAACCTCGATTGTTGCCACGCGCCCTTCTATGATGGACGGTCCTCGTCGCTTCGCAATTTTGGGGTTTTCGATTCCGAAATGCTTTGACTTCTTGTCCTCGTAACTCCCGAAATGCTGAATTCCGAAATTCCGATGGACTCTTCCCTTTCGGGACTTTTCCTGAGCCCTTAGATTTCTGCCACGCATCCTCCTATGATGGAGGATCCTCCATAATTTCACAATTTTGCAAAATCAAATGCCGATATACTCCGGCATCGTGTCCTCTCCATCCCCGAAGTCCTGACTCGAAATATGCCGACGGGTTCCTGATCTCCGCCACGTGTCCCAACGGATGGACGGCTCAGATCTGTTTCGGGGTTTTCACCATAGAGATTCCTGATCTCCTGTATTCGAGACTTTCAATATCCTAAGTCCCAAAATTCCGATGGATGAAGTCCCGATATTCCGACTCCTTCGAAAATTTCACCCTCCTGTTCACGAATTTTAAACCTTGTGCAATTCTTATCAGATCTGATGGCTGACGGGTGATTCGCTCAAGATCTGACATTTCAGATCTATTTCTTCTGTGTGCTCCTCTATTGCACTGCCTCCTGGACGTGAAAACCAACGGTCCATATCACTTTTGCAGTCTAACCGGACGACTGTTGTGCTCCTACCGAGCTTTGGCGCTTTCTTCCCAGATTTGGGAGAATTTCAAATTCTCAAAGGCCTCGACCTTTGTTCCATTCTGCGAGCTCCACGATCGTGAGTTATCTCCTGAGCTTTTCACTTTGAATCCTCAATGGATTCTATGACTTCTTCACCTCTGTAGATTCTTTACGCACACACAAAGGTGTTATCCATCCTGATCTTTTCCTTTCACTTAGACTTTTAAGGAAATAATTCCTTCTCCTTTCTCCTCCTGCTGGAGAATGTAATGCCCTATTGGCTATGCTTCTGCTCAAGCAACCTCTTGCTGAGACTTTAAGGGTGTTCAACAACCCTGTAGAGATTCTTTAGTGGACTCTCCTCCTAATTCTATAACTCAAAAGAGAGTTCTCTTCCTTGTGCTTGTCTGCACACTGTCTCAATGCCCTCCTGGAAGAGTTTTTCAAAACTCTCAGTAGAGTTTTTGTCCTCTCCTGCGCACCCTATTCACCTGCTCAACTCCCTCATGGAAGATCTCTCAGAATCCTCAGTGATCCTAGTTCCTCTTGAACTCACAGCAGAGTTCCTCCTCTATGCACTCCTTGCACTGGCTCGATGCCCACCTGGAAGAGCTTCACATAACTCCTCAGAGCTTCTGTATGCAACTGTGTTCTCCCTACACATCCTTGCCTCTTGAGGTGCTTAGCAACCTTGAGGTCCTCCTCCTAACCTGTTGACTTCATTTCTTGTGCTGTAGCACGTCTTTGTCTAAACCCGCAGTATTCATAAGTGCTTCATTGCAATGGTATTCAGAGACCGCAGTACTCTATCACGCCCTCCTGGCATGAAACCTCAAAGACCTTCACCTGAAATCAAACCAACTCCTTCAAATGCAAACCTACATCATACATCTACATCATACATTCATATCATATGAAGAACACTCACAGGCATTCATTTAACACATAGTCATGCAGGAAAACTGTTATTTGTATTAAAAATGGCAAACGCCTGTGTTTACAAGGTGTTCTTGAGCATGGCCTATAACAAGGTCTTGGCTGCTTCTCTTCTTATCTCTACTCGCAGACCCTCTTCTCATTCCACTAACTCTCCTTTGTTATCTCTCACCAAAATGAGATACCGATCTCTTTTACCTGAGGGGGCTCTTAGAGCGCTTCCCTCCAATCTACCTACCCTATTCAATTACATTGAATGAGTTGTCTAGTCCATTAATCAGATCTATATCTCAGCCTTACAAACATTAAAGGCCTACCTACTCTAATGCCTACACAAAGGCATGGCTCTTTGGCTCAACAACCTACAACATTAATTACATTCAAATTCAAAACTGAAGATGAAGGTTGCGCCTCTCTTCATCCTTGAATGCATGCGCTGATGTGGCTGGATGGCTGGCTGGCGTGGAGAGATGTTCCTACATCATAATCCTCAGTTGTAAAAGTTCATGAGATCCTGCTCATGATCTTCCCATCTCAGTTGTGGAAATCCTCCTGGATCCCAAACCATCCTCTGGAGCTGTTCATCCACTCCATCTCCCTGTTGCTGCTGTTGTTGCTTCTGCACTACTACTGCATCTTTCCTTCTGCTCAACCTCTCCTTGCTGGCAGTTTCTACTAACCAGATCATCATCTCTCTAATCATGTCAATCACTTCATCCAGCTACTCCAATGGGTGGCCTTGTTCATGCAGTCTCCTCAGCTGCAAATGGGCAGATCACTGTGATCTCCCATGCCTTCATCATCTGCTACCAACTTCACTTGTTGGATGTGCATGCTTTGCACCTTCACCCTTCTCTCCAAGGATTCAATCTGATCATATAGATCAACAAAGCTAATGTTGTCTGCCTCTTCCTCTTCTTCTTCTGAAAACTCCCAGGTTGCAGTCTCTTCAGTCTCCTGGCTGAAAATATTGAGCCACTCCTCAGAATGCTCATTTTCTTCTTCATCTACTTGGGAAGCTTCCAAAGACTTCTCCAATTCTTCTTCCTTGACAGTCACAACTGGTTGTCCTTCTTCTACTATTGTTGCATCTACAACACAGGTTTCTGCCTCCTCCTAGGCAAATGGTAGGAATATTTCAATTCCCCCAATCATTAGAAGATTTCTTTGATCTTCCTCCATTGTCAATTGCATATGCTGATCTAAATCCATTTCCGAGCTCACCTACTCTGTCATCTCCTCAAGCTCATTCCAACTCACCTCTGAGTTTATGAGACCCTCAAATAGTCTCATCTGCTCGTCCCTGCCCACCTACCAATATGGGATTTTCCTGCTGCCCTCTTGGCAGACTATGAGATCAACCGATACCATCTTCATCAGTACCCCTTTCTGAATTGAACTCACCTCCGATTCCATGAGACTTTTAGATAGTCTTGTATTCTTATCTCTGCTCACCTGGCAATTTGAGATGCTTCCACTATCCTCCTGGCAGTCTTTGATATCCCTCAACGACCTCATTTCATTACCCAGCTGGCAATGTAAAATTCCTTGGCTATCCTCCTCACAATCCGTGAGATCTTCAGTTGATCTCAATTCCTTGCCCACCTGGCAATTTGGAATTTCCTCTCTACCCTCCTGGCAGTTCTTGAGATCTCCAACTGATCCCATTTCTGTTTCCTTGCCCACCTGGAAAACTGGAAACCTTTCACTGCCCTCCTGGCAGTCTGTGAGATTCCACAGTGATCTCAATCCATTGCCCACCTGGAAAATTGGGATTTCCTCTCTGCCCTCCTGCCAGTTCTTGAGATCTTCAGCTGATCCCATTTCATTCTCTTCACCGAGAATTTTCCCAGTCTCTGGTTCACATATCTGAACCATTTCCTCAGGTCTGTCGAGGTTTTCAGCATGCCTCAACCATCCTCTTAACATCCCACGTTGTCTTCTAACCATCAACTCCTTGACTGAACAATTTATCTTCAGCTTCTTCATGGGCCATTCATACACCCATCTCGGCTTGGTATTCTGCTGCATCCGCAGCTCAAGCTCTTCCATTCTTGCCCTGATGTCGAAAATTTATTTCCCCCTTTCGACTATGCTTACCAGCTTTGGGCTTTTTATTCCATCATATCTATGGCCTCTAGTAGCCATGTTGTTGTCTCTCTCTGCCCTCCTAGAAAATCTGCTACTGTCACTTTGCAAACCTGAGTGCCTTAGCTTCTCCTACAGTCCTTCTGATTGTCTTCTTGATTGTTGCCTACCTGCAAACAACCATCACAGAGTCTCCAACACTCTGTCTTCTTTTGTCTTCTCCCCCTGCTTGAAATATACAAACAAAGTTCTCGCTCTGATACCAACTAACGCAGACACAGACACACTCTACGTCTGCTCACAGGATCGTTCAATCACCAAGCGAGCCGAATTGGCTCTTTCGATTGCCTGATGGAATCTCTGTTAAAACCCCAGCCACAGGTCCTTCTCTTTACCCTCTCGGTCTTCTTCACATGACCATGATATTCCCCGACCGATATTTCGGGGTTCGGGGTTTTCTGATTCCTGATGTCGAGAATTCCATGTTCTCTTGATTCCCCGATCTCTGAATTTTTGATTCGTCAAAACGACTTCAATCATCATTAGCCCTTGGGATATATTCTGGTCCCTATGACCACCATATCATAGGACCACGACTCTATGTCCTTCGAGACTTAACCTTGCAAGAGTCCCTTCTCACCTTAGCCCCATCTGGCTATGCTCTAGTCCATGTGACCAGTCCTCATAATACAACGGTCTTATCTCTTTCGGGTTTTACCTATTCGAGGGTCAGACCTCTCGACCTCTCGATTCCCGATATGCCAACAAATGAAATGTTGAAATGACTGTTGTCCCGACCTTCCCTTCCTTTCATGATTTTGGGCTTTTAAAAGCCGAAATACATGGACCTCTTGTCCATGGGACCCCCGATTCTCCGAATCCCGATATCCCGATTCTCCGACGTGACGTCAGCTGGCGCCGCAACAGAACCTTCCGCCTTGTCGGGGTTTTTCTCAGAAACCTCGATTGTTGCCACGTGTCCTCCTATGATGGAAAGTCCTCATCGCTTCACGATTTTGAGGTTTTCAATGCCGAAATGCTTCGACTTCTTGTCCTTGGAACTCCCGAAATGCCGAATTCCAAAATCTTGATGGACTCTTCCCTTTCAGGACTTTTCCTGAGCCCTTAGATTTTCGCCACACGTCCTCCTATGATGGACGGTCCTCCATAATTTCGCAATTTCACGAAATAAAATGCCAATATACTCCGGCATCGTGTCCTCTCCATCCCCAAATTCCCGACTTGAAATATACCGACGGGCTCTTGATCTCCGCCACGTGTCCCAACAGATGGACGGCTCAGATCTGTTTCAAGGTTTTCACCATTGAGATTCCCGATCTCCTGTATTCGAGACTTCTGATATCCCAAGTCCCGAAATTCTGATCGCTGAAGTCCCGATATTCTGACTCCTTCGGAGCTTTCACCCTCCTATTCACGAATTTTAAACCTCGTGCAATTCCTGTCAGATCCGACGACTGACGGGTGATTCACTCAAGATCTGACGGTTCAGATCTATTTCTTCTATGTGCTCCTCTGTTGCACTTCCTCCTGGAAGTGAAAACCAACAGTCCAGATCTCTTTTGCAGTCTAACCGAACGATTGTTGTGCTCCTCCCGAGCTTTGGCGCTTTCTTATCATATTTGGGAGAATTTCAAATTCTCAAAGGCCTCCACCTTTGTTCGGTTTCTGCGAGCTCCACGATCTTGAGTTCTCTCCTACGCGCATATGAAAATGCTTCCCCTCTTGATCTTTTCCCTTTGAATCCTCAAGGGATTCTGCGACTTCTGTGCCTCTGTAGAGTCTTTACACACACACAAAGGTGTTATCCATCCTAATCTTTTCCCTTCACTCAATCTTTTAAGGAAATAATTCCTTCTCCTTTCTCCTCTTGCTGGAGAATGTAATGCCCTCCTGGCTACCCTTATGCTCAAGCAACCTCTTGCTGAGACTTTCAAGGTGTTCAAAAACACTATAGAGATCCTTCAGTGGACTCTCCTCCTAATTCTAGAACTCAAAAGAGAGTTCTCTTCCTTGTGCTTGCTTTCACACTGTCTCAATGCCCTCCTGGCAGAGTTTTTCAAAACTCTTAGTTGAGTTTATGTCCTCTCCTACACACCCTATGCACCTGCTCAACTCCCTCTTGGATGATCTCTCAGAATCCTCAGTGATTCTGGTTCCTCTTGAACTCACAACAAAGTTGTTCCTCTATGCACTCCTTGAACTGGCTCGATGCCCACCTGGTCGAGGTTCACAGAACTCCTCAGAGATTCTATATGCAACTGTGTTCTCCCTACACAACCTTGCCTCCTGAGGTGTTCAACAACCTTGAGGTCCTCCTCCTGAGCTATTGACTTCAATTCTTGTGTTGTAGCACATCTTTGTCTGAACCCACAGTATTCAGAAGTGCTTCAGTGTACTGGTATTCAGAGACTGCAGTACTCTGTCACGCCCTCCTGGCATGAAACCTCAAAGACCTTCACCTGAAATCAAACCAACTCCTGCAAATGAAAACCTACATCATACATTCATATCATATGAAGAACACTCACATACATTCATTTAACACATAATCATGCAAGAAAACTGTTATTTGTATTAAAAATGGCATACGCCTGTGTTTACAAGGTGTTCTTGAGCACGACCTGTAACAAGGTCTCAGCTCCTTCTCTTCTGCTCTCTACTCGCAGACCCTCTTCTCATTCCACTAACTCTCCTCTGTTATCTCTCACCAAAATGAGATACCGATCTCTTTTACCTGAGGGGGATCTTAGAGCACTTCCCTCCAATCTACCTACCCTATTCAATTACATTGAATGGGCTGTATAGTCCATTAATCAGATCTAGATCTCAGCCTTACAAACATTAAAGGCCTACCTACTCTAATGCCTACACAAAGGCACAGCTCTATGGCTCAACATCCTACAACATTAATTACATTCAAATTCAAAACTGAAGATGAAGGATGTGCCTCTCTTCTTCCTTGAATGCATGCGCTAATGTGGCTAGCTGGTTGGCTGGTGTGGAGAGATGCTCCTGCATCAAAAAAACATCCCATGATGGGGTAGACTCATTTTGTGATAAACCTTCCAGAAACTTAAGAATTGGGTTTCCTAGGTTGTACAGGGTTAGATGCATCAACAATATGGGTATTATTGTGATTATTTTATGATCTTGTTTTACTTTATTTTACGAGATGTAACTCCATTAACAATGATGAAGAGTTTTGTATTTTGTATAAAGTCTCATTTACCAGTAGATTTGTTATTTACCAATTGTTAAAGATATAAAATATTAATTGTATAAATATATAACATATTATATAAATGTGGTATAATGAAATACCCGTGCTTGTTTTACAATATTTACAGGATGCAACTCTTATTAATTCTCGGTGTGTGCAGGTGAAGAGTCATTCTCATAGGTGGCTAGAACCAGGGAGAGTATCTCTTTTTCTAATGCATATACCCTCCTTCAATTCTCTAGGGAAGCATGCACACTCTCACATTCATTTTCTACTTAGGGTTCTAGGTCATCTCTGTTTATATATTTTTTTTAAGTTGCTTCAAGGGTTTTAGGTTATAGGATGGGACTTCTTTCAGGATATAGTTTGAACAATTATGTGGGTGGTAAATCCCTAGGTTTCAGTCTTGAAACCGAGCTCTGATACCATGTGTAAGGTATCTGTCCCCACAGCGCATTATAAAACACATTCAAAAAAAAAAAAAATGTATGTTGTACAATTTAATCTTCAACATTTAACCATAACTTATTCAACATAAATTAAAATTTATCCACAGCATGAAAGTAAATCACATAACCATCATGTAACACAACATAATCTCTAAAATACATACCTTTGTCTGATGCTAATTCTCCAAACTTTGTCCGTCCTCGCTGCTGCTCTGCCCAAACTCTGCCCAAAACTGAATCTTCATCCCTGTCAGCTTGGAACAGAGTCTGTCCGGCTCCCTAGCTCTAGGATTTTGTGAGGATTCCTGGCCCCCGAGCCCGAAACTCCCAGCAACCTGGTGCTCCCCTGTAATAATCCACCCAAACTCCAAACAAGAAAAATACCACAGACAACAAAACACAGTCCTTCTCTCCCAATAATGCTTCCTCTCGCAAAATTTCATAATCCTCTCCCGAAGGCCTCTGCCCCCTCATATCCTTCCCCATTCACTGACTCCTCCTTCATTTAATGCCACCCACCTTATCCCTCCATTTACTACCTTATCCCTCTATTCACTACCCTATCCCTCCATTCAATACCATATCCCCTGTCATACATAAAGTTTTATAAAAATGAATTAAAAGTTATTAAGTATTTAATTATTTACCCTAAACATTAAATGTGTTAATCAATCAATCAATTAATTAATCAACATATATGAAACAATAATTAATTAAAATTAATTGATATTAATAATAAATAATCATTATTTAACTAATACACATTAAGACAGTTAATTGTTTAATTAATTATACTTGGTAAATCTTAAGCAATCACTTAGCTAGGGTTGTTACACTCATGGCTACAGGAGTGGATCATTGTAGTTAGGGCTACAGCTGGAGGTCGACTGAGGTAGTCATCGACATGATTGGTGGTGTGTGTCTTATATTTGATGTTAAGATGGAACTGTTGCAAGTTTGTGGACCACTTTTGATGGTGGTCGTTTTGTAATTTTCTTTGTGTTTGCATCAACTATATAGGCTTGTGATGATGAGTGTGGATGATTGTCTCCTTCCCGAGAATGTAGTTTTTCCATTTTCAACAGTATTGTATGATGGAATGAATTTATTTTTCATAAGTTGGGTACTTACGAGCCACATATGATAGTGTATCAGTATGATATGCCATTGGATGACCGTGTTGAGTGAGGACTATGCCCATGGCATAGTCTGAAGCATCAGTATCAATCTAAAAAGGTTGTTGCAGATTGGGTAAGGATAGTATTGAAGTTGAGCACAAGTGATGTTTCAAATTATCGAATTCTTACTCTTGTGACTTCCCCCACAAAAAACGTTTCCTTGCCACCATCCTTGGTCACTTGGTTGAGGGCCCATGAAATATGGGATAATCCCAAGACAAACCTCAGATAGAAGTTAGAAAGTACTAAGAAACTTTGAAGCTTAGTTAGTGTGGTCGGGGCTGGTCAGTCACGAATGACATCAATCTTGGATGGATCCACATGCACACCTTCTCATCAACAATGCAACCCAATTATTCGACCATGCTCATGTCGAAGGAGAAATTTTCCAAGTTAGCATATAGCTTGTGTTGTCCCAGAGTCTGAAGGACCTACTGAATACACTGCAAGTGTTCCACCCAATTCTTGCTAAATATGAGGATGTCATCCATATATACCACAAAAACATAATTGGTGAAGGGCCATAATATATCACCTATCAATCTCATGAAATTTGTTGGACCATTTGTCAAACAAAAGGGCATGAATATCCATTTGGAAAGGCATTCTTTAGACTTGAAAACAGTCTGCCATAGATTAGCCTGTTCTATTGCGACCTGGTGGTAACCATACTTCAGGTCAATCTTGCTGAAAAACTTGGCTCCCATGAGTTCGTCAAGAAGGTTCGTCAATTTGGAGAATTGGTTACCGGTTCATGACTGTGAGTTTTTTTAGGGCAATGCAAAGTCGCCAATTCCCATATTTATTTTGTACGAGTACAATTGGGCTCTCATAGGGTGAGGAGTTGGGTCAAATGTGCCCCTTTTGAAGCAAATCTTAGATCTGTCACTTAATTTCCTCATTTTCCATTAGAGAGAGGTGATAGAATGGCCCATTGGGTAGAGGTGCACCAAGGGTTAGATCAATTTAATTCCTTACCTAACAGTGTTGCGACACCCTGATGGGTGAGGAGAATATATATTTATATACTTCCATGATCTTTTCCACATGCTTTTGTTGCGTGGAGAGGCCCTATGCAAAGGCCATAGATGTGGTTGTGACCTTATGTTCACTTTGAGAGAGAATCATGAAGAAGATAAATTTCTCAATCTGGGAAATGACCTTCCTTCATTGCTTAGTATAGATTAAATAAATAATGGTAGGTGGAGATACCTATAGTATCCTGTACAATTTTCTACTGAATGTAATAATAACATTGTGAGGTCTAGACTCATATACAACATGTCATTTCCACAAATATGGTTGTCCTAAAATAATATCAGAAACTTCAAGGGGAAAAATATCACAAAATACCTCATCCTTGAAGGACTTGAAGTCGTAGGGAAAACGACACTCTTGGTTGACATGGTGGTCTCTTCCTTTTCGAAGCCACCTGATAGTGTAGGGATTTTGGTGTGGTTTCATTGGCAGGTTGAACCCCTTGACAACCTCTAATGAGATCAAGTTATTTTGACTTCCGCTATCGAAAATGAAATGAAGTAGAGAACCCTTCACCCACATATGTGACTGAAAAAGGCATTCACCTTCCTCTGGTTCCTTTGTTTCACTTGGCTAAACCTTGGTTGTAGTGATAGTGGCACTGGGCTTCATGTCAATGATCTGCTTCCTTATGTTTTGATTTTATTCAGACTTGGAACCTACCTCTTACTCTGAAGCTTTCAACTTGGCCACCAACGACTACTTCAAGCGACATTCATCGATATTATGCTACGGGATTTTATGGAATTCACACCACTTCCCAGTGTATTTCTTCATCTTCGTATTACCATTCTTTGTTTGCAGGTTGAACTGGTTTTCCTGAGGGGGTCCATCCTTGCTCCATCCTTTATTTATTGGCTTGGGGCTACCTTTGTCCTGCTTCTACTGTGAGTAATTTGCAGATCCAAACTCTCACTTCCTCTGTTTAAATTTCTGCTTGATTCTTATAACATATCAATATGTTGTGCCCAGTGATCTGATGTCTAGAATCTCCATTTATGTTTGGATGTATTTATGTAGACAGTCATAGTACATGAGCATCAAATGTCGTTCAAAGTCCTTGATATCCATCTTGGTGCATAAGGTATGGAAGAAATTTGTGAAATATGGTACTGTCTGGTCCCTTTCCCATCACAGTGTGGTCCATATCATATACTAATCATCGTAGCTTCCAACAAGGTAGTATTGTTCCTTAATAGCATCCTTGGAAGAATCCCAAGTGGGGGCGACCACAAATATTGCAAATTCCCTAGTGGCCCTTTTCTCATAGTAATCTTCCCACCAATCCTTGACATGGGTGATAGTCTTAAGGAGTGCAAAGGTAACCTTTTCTTTATCGGAAAAGTTATGGAATGAAAAATACCCTTCTAGTAGATTCAACCATTTATCTACAACATCCGCATCTATCGGGCCTTCAAATAAGGGGATATCAAAATTTACTTGTACCTTGAAGTGGGTGACATGGCTGCTCGATGAAGATGTGTTTCATGTTGGTAGTCGTCCAAGGATCTGTGTAAAGTTATTTATCATATCGTTCATTTGTCGTGCGAGAGATTTCTCAAGCAACAGTTTAAGAGAATCTCCTACTCCATCATCTCTAATTTCTTCTACCACGAGAGGTCATCGTGATTGGTGGGGATAGTCTTACAAGGGCTCAACCACTTCAAGTCCCAACTCCTTGTTCCCTGAACTCGTTGGGGACATGCACAAAGAAACAGATAAAGAGCAGACCGCTCTAATACCACTCATCCAGATTTATAAATGGAACGAAATGGAATACAGATCTATAACAAAGAAATACACAGAGATACAATAAAAGTTCACTTCTATTAATAAAGAGAATATGTTGAAAATGTAAAAACGCAGACTGAAACAAACTTGCTCGAATGGTGGCAACTTATCTCTAGGAAGAGATGTGACGACTATGTTCATTCGCAAGAATATGGTTACAATGAGGCTCCAAAGTCCTTTTTAACATAAAACATAAAAGAGAAAACCCTAAACATAAAAAAATCTAACCCTAGGAGATGAAGCGTCGAAAGTCATGTGGGCCCCAATGGGGTAAGTTGGTACATCAACTTATCAAGGTCGTAACTTTTGCATACAATGTATGTTTTAGGTGCACAATAGCTCGTTGGAAAGAACTACGTGAGGACTACACATGATGTTGTCACACTCTGGGTAAAGCCTACAATGTGACTATGTCGTGCCCAAAAAATGTTGTTTGGGGCCTCAAAATAGCCCCAAAAGTTTAGGACCCAAAAAACTGGGAAAAAACTGCCAAAATGAAAAATTGTTCTTTGAGCGAGTGAAATAGGTGGATGGCCACCGATATCCACCTCGATCAGTGCAACATCTGAAATAAATTTTCCAAAAAAGTGCAGAAAGTATGGTATTTGTCTAAACCCCAAGAAACTAATCTATGTTGTTGACCTGGAACAAACTAAATCTATATGCAGTTGC
>ML782242.1:207509-228108 GCA_009831015.1 Picea engelmannii
CAGTTTTATTAGTAATTTCAACAGACCTAAAAAGTTATGGAGCTATGTTAGGGTGGTTGGGGCTAGCCAATCCCAGATGAATTAGATCTTTTTTGGATCCACATGCACCCCATGCTCATAAATAATGTATCCCAGATACTAAACCTGGGTCATGCCAAAAGTGAATTTCTCCAAATTGGCACACAACTTGCATTGTCGCAGTGTTTGGAGGACCTGTCGGATGTGCTGGAGGTGCTCTTCCCAAGTCTGGATGAAGATCAAAATGTCATCCAAGTACACCACTACAAATGAGTTGGTGAATAGATGTAGGATGTCATCCATTAGCCTCATGAAGGTTGCAAGGGCATTCGTCAACCTGAATGGCATGACCAACCATTCGAAAAGGCCCTCCTTGGATTTGAAGGCAGTCTTCCACAAATCAGAGGGTTCGATTGGTACCTAGTGATACCCCGACTTCAAGTCAATCTTGCTGAAATATTTTTCCCCATTGAGTTGGTCCAGAAGGTCATCAATTTGTGGGATCGGGTACCTATTCCGAACAATGATCTTGTTCAGTGCCTGATAGTCAATGCAAAGTCTCCAAGTCCCATCCTTCTTCTGCACCAACACAATCGAGCTCCCAGAGGGTGATGAACTCGACCGTATGTGAACTTTATGCAATAGCTCCTAAATATGCCTCTTGATTTCATCATTATCTATAATAGAGCGTCGATAGATGGGTCCATTGGGCAGCGGCGCACCTGGGGTCAGATCGATGGGGTTCTTGATCTGGCAATGTAGAGGAACCCCTGCAAGGGAGGTGAAGATGTCCTTGTACTCCTCCATGACCTTATCCATCTGTCGTTTTCATGTAGCGGGGCCCTGTCTGGAGGTCATGGCCATAGTATTCCTCTTTCCCTGAGGGAGGATCATCAGGAAAACAAATTTCCTGGTTTTGGAAATGAGCTTACGACATTGTTCTGTAGTAACAAAAGAGATGGTGGTAGGCAGTCCTATCTCTGGTATCTTGTACAACTTATTTCCCAAGGTGATAATAACAACATCAGGCCTGGACTCATACATAGCATGTCACTTCTACAAGTATGGTTGGCCTAATAATACATCAGAAAAATCAAGAGGAGTAATGTCACATAATACTTGATCCATGAAGGGCTTGATGTTATAGGGAAGGCGACATTGTTGGCTGACGCGGAGGTCCCGTCCTTGGTGCAACCACCCGATGGTGTATGGTTGTGGGTGTGTTGTGGTTGAAAATACTAGCCGCTTCATGAAATCTACCGAGATGAGGTTCTTCTGGCTCCCACTGTCGACAATGAACTACAACAGGGAACCCTTTACCCACATCTTGGAATGGAAGAGACGCTCTGCCTCCTCTAGATCTTATGCTTCCTCTTTCTCGATCTTCGTGGTGGAAACGGTGGCATTAGGCTCCGTATCGATAATATACTTCCCCCTATCATTCCTCTTGTTGGGTTATGATTCATAGTTGGAGCATGCATCTGATTCAGAAGCCTTCAACTCAGCTACCAGTGACTGCTTGGCCCGACACTCACTTGTGTTGTGAGTGGAGCTCTTATGGAACTCACACCACTTCCCCGTGTCCTTTTTTGGCTTCATGGTGTTGTTATTTTCTTGTGGATTTGGTGAGTTGTCTTGGGCTTCCCCACCTTGGCTTGGTTCCTTTCCCTTGCTTCTGATTCACAAACCCAAAGTGTCTCTTTATCTGTTTGAACTTCTGCTCAATCTTGGCAGCATATCGGTACGCCACACCAAGCAAGGAGATGCCAAGGAACTACATTTCCTCCTAAATGTATCTGTGCAGACAATTGTGGTACTCTAACATCAAATGTTTCTCTAAATATTTGATACCCAACTTTGTGCGTAGGGTATGAAACAAATTCGTCATCTCATGCACATCTTGGTCCCTTTGTTGCCACAGCGTAGTCCATTGTATGTATTTTTCCTCATAGCTCCCCACGGGATAATATTGTTCCTTGATGGCATATTGGAAAGAATTCCAAGTGGGTGTGACCGATAATATATAGGGTTCCCCCTCGCCTTATTTCTCTTAGTAGGTTTCCCGCCAGTCCTTGACATTGGGGGCGGCTTTGAAGAGTGCGAAAATAATCCTTTCTCGATCGAAAAATTCATAAACTGAGAAATATCCTTCTAACATATTCAACCATCTATATATGACATATGCATCTATTTGGCCCTCAAATATGGGAATGTCAAAGTTTACTTGTACCTTAAAAGGATTGGCACCTCCAGAGTTGTTGTTGGATGTCGATGCATCGCTAGTGGGAATCCGTTGAAGAATCTGGGAAAATTTGTCCATCATCGCATTCCTTTCTTTCCCAAGGGCCTCCTTGAGAAACATTTTGATAGGATCTCCTTCTCCCTCGTATTTCTTTTCTTCCTCCATGGGCAGTCATCAGGGTTTGCAAGGCTGATCTTGCAAAGGTTCAACCAGATCGAGCCCCAGCTCCTTATACCTCAACCTCGTTGGGGACATGCAAAGAAAGATCAAGAATGAGAAGATCGCTCTGATACCACTGATCCAGATTTATGTAGGAACACAATGAAATACAAAAATACACATAAACGTAGAGATTCAGTGGAAATAAGACTTCATTTCATTAATAACAAATGACTGAAAAATGCTTATAGACAGAATGGAAGTAAACTAGCTAGGGAAACGGTAGCTTATCTCTGAGAAGAGATATGGAAGCTAATGGCCTCTGAAATCTATGTTAAAATGAGGCTCTAAGGCCTATATATTATTGAGAAACAATGGAAAACCCTAAACATCCAAAAACCTAACCCTAGCAGATGAAACGCCAGAATATGGGCCCCGTTGGGGTAAATTGGTACATCAATTTCCCGGGGTCATAACTTTGGCATACTATCTTCGTTCAATTCACATGATACATCGTTAGAAATATCTATCTGAGGAATACATTGTTAACAATGAATATTGAGTCCAAAACAGACTCATATTCGTCAAACCATTCATGCCCAAAAAACATCGTTTAGGGCCTCAAAACAGTTCCGGAAGTTTAGGACCCGAAGAACTGCTAAAAATAGTAAATTGTGCTACAATTAAGGAAACTAAAAAGCTGGAAGAAACAATGGTGTGGGTCCAAGTGGAATAGGTGGGTGGACACCAATATCCACCTGGATCAACTGACGATTCATGTATCTAAGTCTCGGTTTGATTTTTATCGATAGTTGCAACTCGCCTCCTTAAGGCATTCAAGGACATGAGGAACATTTGGTCCGGGGGCATAAAATCCAAACTGAGTAGCATAATGGAGTTCAGTAATCTCTTGCAAGTTTGTTTGGCCAAGGCCCATGCGACTGCATTAGTGAAAAATGCCCGACAAAGTGTTCTTGAAAATCGACCTCATCTTCAGAAATTGCACTATGCCTCATTGACCAAAACCCTAGCTCTGGAGATACTCCAACAAATGGTTTTTCAGTCAACATAATGATATCATAGGGGCACCACTAGATGCAATGCAATGCTCTTAATCCAATGCCACTGAGGGTTTGTGTATATGAGTTTTGGTTTAAGTTTTATCGTGATTTGCAACTTGCCTCCTCAAGCCATTTAGGGATATGTGGTCAATTTGGTCTGGGGCATAAAATCTAAACCGAGTAGAATAATGGAATTTTTTAAGATCCCACAAGTTTTTTTGTCCAAGGACCACGTGACTACACTAGCAAAAAAGACATGAAACAATGTTCTTGAAAATCGACCTCCTCTTCAGAAATTGCACTATGCCTCATTGACCAAAACCCTAGTGTTGGAGAAACTCCAAAAACTTGTTTTACAAGTGACGGAATGATAACATAGGAGCCCCAATAGTTGAAACTAGGTGCTCTGGATCCAATGCAACTCACGATCCATGCATCTGATTCTCAGCTTGAGTTTTATCAATAGTTGCAACTCGCCTCCTCAATCCATTCAAGGACATGTGGCCAATTTGGTTTGGGAGCATAAAATCCAAACCAAGCATCATAATAGAGTTTCATAAGCTCCCAAAAGTATGTTTGAACAAAGTCCATGCAACTACACTAGCCAAAAACGCCTAACATAGTGTTCTTGAAAATCAACCTCATCTTCATAAATTGCACTATGCCTCATTGACCAAAACCCTAATGTTGGAGATACTCCAACAAATGGTTTTCTGGTCGACAAAATGATAACGTAGGGGGGGGCACTATTTGAAACTTGTTTCTTTGAATCCAATTCAACTGACGGTTTGTGCATCTGAGTCCCAGTTTTTGTTTTATCACGAGTTGCAACCCGCCTCCTCAATCCATTGAGGGATATGTGGCCAATTTGGTCTTGGGGCATAAAATCCAAACTGATTAGCATAACAGACTTCTATAAGCTCCCGCAAGTCTTTTTAGCAACCTTAAACCACTCCAATTATTTAGCCACCTAAATTCAGGCCAATTTTATCGAGAGTTTCCACTCACCTCCTCAATCCATTTAAGGACATGTGGCCAATTTGGTCCGTGGGCATAAAATCCTAACCGAGCAATATAAAAGAGTTTAGTAAGATCTCACAAGTCTATTTGGCCAAATCCCATGTGACTACACTAGCCAAAAATACCCGACACAGTTTTATTTAAAATCAACCTCTTCTTCAAAAATTGCACTATGCCTCATTGACCAAAATCGTAGTGTTGGAGATATTCCAACAAATGGTTTTTTGGTCGATGGAATGATATTGTAGGAGCCCCAATAGCTGAAACTTGGTGCTCTGGATCCAATGCAACTGATAGTTTGTGCATATGATTCCCATTTTGAGTTTTATCAATAGTTGCAACTCACCTCCTCAAGCAATTCAAGGACATGTGTCCAATTTCGTCCAAGGGCATAAAATCCAAACTGAGCATCATAATCAATTTATGTAAGCTCCCATAAGTATTTTTGGCCAAGGCCCATGCGAATACATTATCAAAAAATGCTCAAATTTTTTTTCTTGAAAATCGACCTCATCTTCAGAAATTTCACTATGCCTCATTGACCAAAACCCTAGTGATGAAGATACTCCAACAAATGGTTTTTTGGTGGACAGAATAATAGCGTAGGGGCCCCACTAGTTGAAACTGGGTTCTCTAAATCCAATGCAATTGATAGTTCATGCATCCGAGTCATGGTTTGAGTTTTATCGTGAGTTTCAACTCGACTCCTCAAGCCATTTAGTGACATGTGGCCAATTTTTTTGGGGGGCATAAAATCCAAATCAACCATCATAATGGACTTTCGTAAGCTCCCGCAAGTCTATTTATCCACCTTACACCACTCTATTTATTTAGCCACCTAAATTAATGCATAAAATCATGTTTCATGGCTACGACCATCTATGATACTCTTTATTGAATGTACGGTCTTTATTATGTGTGATGCAACTCAAATTTCTTTGTATGTTGGGTATGTACCAACATGTACTCCATAAAAATGAAGGGACCAACAAGATTTTTCCATAATTGTTGACTCACCCTTGAGTCAATTGTGTCTTGTTTCCCCAAATGAAGTGCCCAAAGGGACAAATATGGAATAAACATTGATATACACACATCATACCCCATGAACCGACGCCTAATCATGCACTTTACCAGCACATAAGAAACAATGAATAGGTTGTTTATATGTACATATTAGACCTAGTTTGGAGAGTGTAAGTTCCTTATATTGTTATCTCCAACAGAAGATATTATGAGTCTTATTGATATTTCTTCATCATCCATTTATGTTACTGTTGTTATCTAAATTGAGTGCTTAGGGTTGTTAATGTTACTACCCATTTTTCTAATGGTTGTATCACAACTACTAGGTGTAACAAAATTTCATCCCTACACGATGGTTTCCTAGTTCCTTGATAGATGTCACAAGATTGAGCATATTCTAAGTATTTCATGGTGGCTCTCCATAAAATTATAGGTATTTATGATCCATGATGCAACATCAAAGGATTCCATATACCATGAGCTTGTACAAATGACCTATTTATCTAATAGTTGGTCACATAGAAAACCAATTGTTTCTTCTATGTTGTCAAGCACCCTTGTGGAACAACACCTATGGTGAGAAAAACAATTATTTCATCCAGATAATTTGGTACTATGCCATGTCACGAAACATGTGCTATGTCATATGTTCTCAAATTTGAGACCCTGTGAGATAAACCCATTTCATTATATCTTGACTACCAAGGACATTTGGCAGCAAGTGCAAACTTGGTGCAATATCAACACTATAAACACATACATAGATGACTTATTCCTCTTTCTAAATCTAACACCTTAGGTTTTGAAATTCGATATTAAATAATGTATTGTTACAATGCTGAGAGGTCGAAGTGCCCAAACAATTATTAAAAGGCCGGTATGCCTAAGAAATGTAATGTGTTAATCATTATTAATAATAAATACATCGTTGGTTTCCAGACAGACAAGGAATAGAGTTAAAGGGGGATATGATTCTACAAGAGAGGGGGATAAGGGGATAAGTTCTTATTTATTTTATATTACCCATTTTTTGTGTAATGGGGGGGGGTCGGGGTATCAGTTAAATGAAAGAACAAGAGGTTCTTGATCCCCAATAATTACAAAAACCTATCCCTAGTTTGTGGGATGGATTGGTTGGTGGGTTGGTTCGTTTGTTCGTTCGTTATCCCATTGGAAAACACTCTCATTCTCGTCCCCATTATGGTGTTGTTTCTAGTCACCTCATGCACTCATTCACCCATTTTTTTCATTGTTCATCCTCTCTCATCGATTCTTCACTCCGACCATCCCTTCATTCAATCATCTTTCCTCACTTTGGTGTCTTGTCTTTGGAAATAAATACGAACTGGTGAAGAGCAGCCACGATTTTGTTGGCTATAGATATTTTTGGCGTATTCCAGCCATGATCTAAGGTCTACATGTCTAATATTCTTGGCCTATGACCAATTTGGATCAAAAAAGTGAGTCCTGAGAGTCCCAGCATGGATATTCTGGACCAGTTGCACTAGAGCCCTAAATGGAGAGGGACTGCCTGAGGGGTTGTGTGGTAGAGAAGGGTGGAGGTTTATTTTGTTGGGTGGTGCAGGTTGGGTAGTAGAGAGACGGGTACTTGGATTATTGTGAGTGTTGTAGAAGCCTATGAGAGCTTGAGTATTGAATGGTTTTGGAAGCCAAGTAAAAATATGGAATTGTACTCATGGATTCATAGCCATAGCTCGGGTGTGACATTGTTGTTGAGACTTGGAACATCAATGTCAATAGTTGCATGGAACGTCCTTAGTTTGTAGCTAGTTGGTGTCTTCTTTATAAAAGATAAGTGCTCTATGTTATGGTATTAATTATCTATGTATAAATTATTTTGTTGTGTACTTAATTATTGTTGAATTCGATATGATTAGAATATACATTCTTGTTGTTTATTATTGTGCATGTTGTATGCTTCATTGTTTATATGCTTGGATTAAATCTTGATCAATGCATTTGAATATTTCATGCATTCCCTATTAGGAAAAATAAGAGCATGGACTGAATTGGTCCAGAGAAGGGACTTGTAGCTAACATGCCCAGCCTGTGGCTAGCTAGTTGTGTTACAATTTGGTATCAGAGCTCATGGCTCCAATACTAAGCCTGGATGGGCCGTGTAAACCGATATTGGAGAAAACAATTCACAGAAAAATTGAGTTGCAGAGTGCGAGAAGGAGTTGAGAGCGCACCTTAACAGTGTTTGAAATCTCAGGAGGTGTAGAGGTTCAGGAAGTCGCGATGGTTGTAGGATCTATTCGAGAAGGATATGAATCCCTCACAACCGTCAGAGCTAGGAAAAGAGTGTGGAGTTTAAACTCTCAATTCCTTTGGACTTTGCTACTTCTCTAGTTTCAAGTTCCTTGTCATAAAAGAAGCCTGAAACCTTGAATCCTCGAAGTCCCGTAGTGAATCTATGTCATATATCATGGGGAGGATTACATGACTATTGTATTTGACCAAGGATAGGTTTGGGCCGTTGGATCGTGCACAAATCAGGAGGCAAAGTAAAGTGGAGAATATCATACTCCAACCATCTGATCTGCATATGAGAAAGTCTGAGTAATAGATCTCATAAAAATTCAAAGATTCGACAATCCAGGAGAATTGATCCCTTAAGCTACCAGGAAGCAAGTCTCCCGAAGTCTCGAACTCGAGAGTAAATATGGACCCTCCATATTCAGGTGCATGTGTTTGAATATTAGCAAGGGTCGTAAATTCGATGTTCGGTAGACCAGGGGTATGTTGGTACTCAGAAGAAGAAACCTCTTAAGTCTAGAACCCTCAGATTAAATTGATATTATTCATGTTTGAGGACACGTGTCTTCATATCAATCGATTTGGGAGTTTTGCGTTCGGTGGATTTCTGGTGTAGTGGGGAGGAGTCTCCTGAAGTTCCAAAGCCATGAAGGCATGAGTCACTAGGGTGACATGGCCTACTGACGTTACCTAGGGTGTATAAGAAACACTTGGAACTTTCCATGTGTCACCATGTTTTGTGTTTTCCAAATACCATTCGTTCCAATTAGTATATGACACATGTCGTCATCAGATAGGGCCAAATTTATGTACCTTATTTTCTACCACATAGTGGTAGATTTTGTATTTTGGAGACTTGGCACTCTAGAGTATTCAAGGCATAAGAAGTGGGGTCACGTACTCCCAAATAATCGAAGGTTGGATTCCATATCAGCCCTTGATTATAGTAGACATGTGGCGCAAGATCCCAATGTTTGGAGACTTGGTACTCCAGATATTTTAAGTGCATTTTGTTGGGGTCGAGAAATCTCGAAAGACGATGTTAATATCCAGGTTTGATTGGGAGATGATACATGGAGGAAGGAGAGGACCTTCATTACTTCAACACTCTAGGAGATATTTGAAAAGGCACTTTAGAAATATCAGAAGCCTAGAGCTTCGAAGGAGTCCTAGTCATCGATCGATACAGGATACGTGGAAACAGATTCTACAGTCCGGAGAGTTGGAACTCCGGAAGAGTTGATGGTGTGGATAGTATGGAACTCCTGAATCTCATATTCCCAAAGTTCCTATTGACTGTCGATCTCATCCCTCGATTGATTCTCAACCACATGATCCCCAATATAGTGTTTCTAACACCGAAAAGTGCCATGAAGGTTTTGGCCCACGGTTTCGAGCCATGGTCACTTTGGAAAGTGGCTTGAAGGAAGTACCTATGAAGAATTGATTTTTGTATTTTCCTAGGGATAACATGGAAGTGTTATTCGTATAAATTCTTCATGAGTTGAAAGGATCTGTAGAATTTTTGACAATTTTGTTTCTCATATTCTTAATTTTGACAAAATGGTCACTTGCACATTTTGCAAAATTAAGGGATTTACACACATCAACTTAGAATGTGTATTGAGGAAATGGAAGAAGGAGAGGGATCCTCCATCCATGATAAAGAGGTTGAGGGACAGAATACTGGAATTGGAAATGTAGAGACAAAATCAAATGGACGCAAGGGCCAAGGGGAGAGTGGAACATTGCTAGAAACTGTGAAGATCCTAAAAATAGAAGTGCAGAGCTACAAGGCACACAATGAGAGGTTGATAAGGGAGAAAAGTCAAATAAATTATCGATTTTTGCAGAGCCTAAATTAGTTGAAAATTTAAGCCAAGAATGGCTCAAAGCATGAGGAAGAAGTCAGGTGTCATGAAATAAGAGATGATCATGGCAGATATGGTTGTTCCATAAGTTCCAGTAGATCTCAGAGACATCAAACACCTCCTTACTCAGCAAGAAGGTTTTATACATCTGATTATTCCTTAATAAGTCCAAAGGTGTCTCTTGTTAGGAACCAAAGAAGGAGACATGAGGTGGATAGTTTGCAAGGAGAGGTGAAAAATCTCAATCCACCATCCTTTGATGGTGAAAGAGAAAGGGAAGACGATGTTGAAGCATGGTTTCTTGGACTCGGGAGATATTTCCAATTGCACAATTATTCATCAAACCTAGAAGCCAAGATTTCCACCTACCACTTACATGGGAAAGTTTCAATGTGGTGGGATCAACTGAAGAAATTTGAACATATCAATGAGAATAGGATCACTTGGAAGCGATTCAAGAATTATTTCCATAAGGAGTACCTCTCAGATCATTTTTATGACATGAAAAAAAGAAGGATTTATTTGAACTTAGGTTGAGAAGCATGACTATATCAGAATATGAGAACATGTATGTGGGTTTGTTAAAGTATGTTGGGTTTATAAACGATGAAAAGGTAAAGATACAAAGGTTTTTGAGTGGACTTCCATCCTTTTATAAAGAAAATGTTCGGTATGATAAGCCCAAGACCTTGACTGAGGCCATCAGGAAGGCTAAATACATGTATGAGAAAGGCCAGGGTAGAGAGTCCATGCAGAAATCTTGGAAGGACAAGAAGAAGGAGAAGTATTATCAGAGGAGGAAGGGATTCAAACCTTCTTTCAATAGAAATGAGCCTAATAAAAATCATCAAGATCAATATGCTAAGGATGATTCCAAGAAAGAAGACTCCCTGGGAAAAGGGGGAAGACCACCAATCTGGTGTTATGGATGCAAAGAACATCACTTGTAAAATGATTTCCAACACATAAAGGACGAGGTGAAGACTGTGCACAACATCCAAGAGGCTACAACAGTCGAAGACATGGGAAGGATTTATGCAGCCTTAGATGAATGACAGGGAGAATACCAATCCAACATAATTGAGGTGGAAGGTAATATCATAAATCAATATGTTTCTATTTTAATTGATTCAGGAGCAAGTCATTGTTACATTGATCCTAAAATAGTGGATAGATTACATTTGGATAAAATTAAGCTTGGGAAATCAAGTTTGGTTCAACTAGCCACTGGAACCAAAAGGAGAATCCATGATATGTGTTGGCACGAGTTTGATCAGACCAGGTTCCTTCTTAGGTTACAACAAAAGGTACCGTGTACTCTAGAGCGCTGACATTTTCATATCCTCCGAAGAGAAGAAGTCTCACCCGAAACGTTGTTGAGACAGATAGATAGGGAAGGGTAGGGAAAAGACTTAAGAGGATCCATAGGGCCTTTAGGACTCATTGTTGAACTTGCGCAAGAGACATGAACATATCTGAGACATACATGTGCAAGAATCAAACCTACTTACATTGCTAGCAAGCATTTAAATGTAGAACCTTCAAATAGAACTCATAATCCATAAGGAAATATTGTAATGCATAAGTAAACACACAGAGACACATCATATTTAAAATTTTAGGTCCTTCTTCATATTATCTTCAAAATATTTCTCTGATTACAGACTCAGAAATACCAAGTAGTGCATTGTACAGACTCTTGGCTCTGGACTCATGTCGTAGAGCTTCAATTGTCAAACCTGATAGATCCCCTTCATTGCAGACTCAATACTTGACTTACCTCGACTTACAACAATAAACAACTAATATGACTGGGTACCAACAACAAGAATGACTAAATCAATCAACCAACAACTTGACCAACTCTTTTACAATTATGTTCATCCCTATATATAAGTTGGGTTGTGTCTTCCTTCTCAGCTTGCACGCTTTCTTGTTCTGTTGCAACCGTTTGTTTCTTAGCAAGCGTTGATTTGGATTTCAAAACTGCTTTTTGTTGCTCTTTCTCCCGGCCTCTAATGAAGCTTGCGCAACTCGTGATTAGTCAAAACTTGCGTAATTACTTATCCAAAAACAAGGGGCCCAATAGGCTCTGACCACAATCCTTGACTCGCCCTCGAGTCAAGCGCTTTTTTCTTTCACATCCTCTAGGATCATATGTTATTTTCCCTTGTCCTTATTTTATTCTTCCTTGGTCTCTTATGTTTGTATTTTCTCTTATTTTACCTCTTCAAATGAATGGCCCAACTCTGGTACTAACTCTAAGGTTCGTTGTTTCACTCCTTGAAAGCTTCCAACTTTGTCCTGCCATTTCCGGGCAAGGAGTGATGCCTCTACAAGAAATTGTTTGGTCGTCTCTTTTCTATATTCCTTTGTCTTGGCATCAACCAACAAGTTCCACTTAGAATCTGTTGTTCCATAAACTTCATGCATTTGCATGTACATTGTCTGAATTACAGGCTGAAAATCACACAACTCCTTCTTGGCTATGGACTCTGCCTCAAAGAGTGTATTCAGTTTGTTTTCATCCTTTTCGATTTGGTCAAACTTTTGTTGTTTCTCCATGGGGTCCATTGTGGATGAAACTTCTTCGTTCAACACTTGGATCTTTTTGCGCACCTCCTCCAAGACTTGTTTTCTTCGAGCAATGATTCCCATCCTGTCACTCACTTCCCTATATATTTTGGTGCATTTCGTTGTGTGCTTGTGCAGTGATTCTCGGGCATTGTTACCTTACAATATTATCTTCTGCATCTGCTCCTGCAGATGTTGAGGTTGCTACTCTTCTTACTGCTAGACCTATTGTCACTTTGCTTGCAGTTTCTCAGCACCAGTAGAGAGTTGTGTCCATGCTTCTTGTAGCATATCAATTTGTTTCCTTGGCTCACCGACCTCATTAGCTTCAGGTAGGTCGGGTGAAACCTTATAAATCTTCATCCAGGCTTAAACAAGTCTTTCCTACACTTTTTCCAGTTTGCATTGGACTTGGAGTTTGTCATGTGCTTCCTACATTCTACATGTTTGCGCGATGAAATATTCCTTCCTTGCAACCTCGACAGATCTCTCGGCCTCCTAGAGCCTTTTCTCTAATTGGTTCATTGATGCTCGGATTAGTCCAAATAATTGAATCACTGGCCACTGTACCAGGTGGGCGGATGAAGGAGTTATGTTGTTCGGTGCTCGTGTCTGCAGTGGAATTCCACTGGCCGTTGAATGGTCCGAGCAGGTTTCTATATCCTCCTCTGTTGGTGGTGCTAGTGCGATCCTCAATCTTAGCGATGTGGGAAAAAGAGTCAGAACCTTTGTTATGGCTATGAAATGTTTCATCAATTATGTGCATTATTGAGGGTTCTGGAGAAACTGCTCCATTTTTTCTCGCGCGGATGTCATATCCTGCCCCATTGTAGATTCTGGTTCATTGCATGCATATGGTATCTCCGACTCTTCCAGTGCTTCTGCTTCATGCACCTTGATTTCTTGGGCACCCTCACCCTTGGCTGGTGAGGTGATTTGTTGTTTACTTTTGGATTTTGGCTCCTCTCTAGTTGGGGCATCTTTTTCTTGTGCTGAAGGCTCAGGTTGTTGTTCCTGGGTATTTGGATTCGGATAATTCAACTTCATGCTCTACTCTGATTCTTTGGGGTCTCGACAAGAAACTTTTGATGTTGGTTTGGGTGACTCTTGGGTTATTCCTGGGAGTCCTCACTCCACTATCTTTGTTTGATCGAGCTGCATCGGCTCTGGGCTTGTGGTCTAGGGTGGACTTGTGGTGGTGGGGTTTGGTGATTGGAGTGGTGGAGGTAATGGAGGGTGCTCAGTGATGAATGTGGAAGGAAGTGTTCCAGGCTCTGGGTCATCCTAAATATCATTGATATTGGTGGCTTTGACCATGGTGTGGGTGCGGGCGACAATTGATGCAAGGGGTTGGGGGTTCAAAGGTTTGTTTACCGAGACCCCGGTTCTGGGCCTCTTCTTCAATGGTTCAGTACCGAACACAACACCCAAGATCTGTTTAACATCCACACCTGACAAAATGACATAATATGGCAGCTGACGGAGGGCCAGTATTTTCCTCTGCTATAACTGTTTTATCTATTATTCCTCCTCGGAGTCTAATTATACTGGACCGTCTGTATTCTTCAGCTCTGGGCCTAAGCTCGATCCTTCTCCTGCTTCCATGTATTTTTTATTCAACAGCTCCACAGGAAAAATGTAATGCATCCCCAAATTACATGGATTATGTTTGACTCCTGGCCATGACATGACTTCCCTGTCAAAGGCCTCCTCGTCTAAATAGAACAGTAGCATCCTTATGTGGAAATGTTCCCTGCTGACATGTCTTGGCCAGAAAAATGTATGGTGTCGGTTCATGCTAAAGGCAATATTTCTCATATTGAAGTTGAGGAGCTCTTGCGGGATACACAACCTCTGTGTTGTGTTTATCAGACCATTATACCATTTAGAAAATATTTTGGCGTTGAAGGTTGTATTATCCAAGTTTGGTCTAGACTGTCATGGCTCGAACATCTCCACCATGTGACCCTTATCTGGTATTGTTAGTTGTCTTCCCATAGGTGGCTTCCATTTGAACATTGTGAATGCCATAAGTAGGTATTCATAAGTTAAGGTTCCTCCCTTCTCCTTCGCTTCCTCACAAGCCACCAGTAGTTCCTCCAGCAGGTAACTACACCAATTGAACACTGCTCCATTGGTGCAAAAGTCAGATACTGATAATGCATATAGAATGCATTCGCCCTTGTAGCATGATCTCATAACCTTGTTGGCTATGATGTAACATCCAATCCAGACTGTCTCGGGTAGTATTGGTTTGATTACTGTTGTGTGTCCTCTCCTATTTGTGTTTAATTTCTCATACAATCTAAGATCGCCTTTCTTTTTCCCGTGCTTACCAGGACCCTGGAATCCTTTCGACACATCCTCTCCTTGGGAGGATAGTCTTGCAATTTGTTGGATGTCTTCATCATGGATTGGATACCTCTTATCCAACAATAGACTTCTTTCATGCACCCTACTTATCAGAAATTTCATGCACCATGCAATCTCACCTGTGGTACCAAACACTGGTAGGTCTCTCAGGTTCATGATGGTCGAATTGAATAAGTTGATGAAGTCTTATTTTGGCACAAATTGCATACCTTCGATTCCATCCGGGGCCATCTCCCAAAAGATATTTGTGTACATCTATGGGAACAAGACTGAATCCATGAGGTCAAGTTCAAGGATCTTAACATGCTCCACTTTCCCTTTGAGATCACCCACAACCTCAACCCAGGGGTCACAGGGCTCATCTGGTACCACTTCTTTCGACATGGCACTTCATCTTGTTGTGGCTTTTTGCATTCAGACTTCTGCAACAAGCTAAGGACTGCAGATTTCACAATGGTCCAGGTTAGTTCGCTCTACTAAATTTGGAAATGGCTATGCTTCTTTTGGAAACGATGCATTTTCGGGCAAGTTCTCAGGGCCTTATACTTGGATTAGCGGGCAATTTTAGTAGTAATTGTTGTTCATCATGACCGTATGGATGCAACGGGATCTGAGTTATCTAACGGGATAGTTCAAGAGTGTAAATTCTATTGGTCCATTCTAGCATTTACTTATTTCCATGAGTGGAATAGGTACATGGTTGATTTCAAACCTTTCTTTTTGACGGGTGGGTATCCCAACATGAACTCCGATGCCATATTTTCATAACACGGCTTTATGTCTTAATGAACTTCAGACGTGGTACTGAAATGGAAATAAAGGTTGTGGCTAGACTAGGTTTGTGTGGCATATTGATTCAAATCGTATTTGGATTCATCCTTTCTCCGATCACAAAGGTTGTCCCTGTCATATTAATGACTATCATTAATGGATTCTCTTAAGCTTTGGATCTTGCATTGCTCAGTCATTAGTTTTGTATCAAACAACACTTAAACAGAAAATGAACTATGTGCCATTGCACAACACTGCGCATATTGACTTTATTACTGAACTTACAAAAATTTCAAAAAACTCAAATATAACTATTGCACAAGCTCTTTTGGACTAGATAGACAGTCTCTCTTTCTCAGTTTTGAGACAGGTATGGCTTCAGGCAAGCACCATTCACCCATCCTGGTTGTAGCACACCATCCAATTGTGTGAGTCTAACTGCTCCTGATGGTCATATCTCTGCAATCATGAATGGTCCCAACCAGTGCATACACATCTTTCTAGGATGCTTCTGGTATCGTCTATCGTAGAGTAAAACCTTGTCTCCTTACGTGAATACCTTGGTCTTAATGTGTCTGTCGTGCCAAGATTTTTGTCTTTGTTTTTCAACCAACTGATGAAAGTCTGCTAGAAATCTTGTCTCTTCGATTTCTTGTAGTTTTGTAAGTCTCTACGCAATGGATTCCTCTTCTTTCATGCGTGTGAATTGTGCAATATATAAACTTGGAGTGATGAAATCTACATGCACCACTGCCTCTCTCCCATAAACCAATTGGAATGGTGTGTACCTGTGGATTTTATTTGTGCTTTTCCTGTAAGCCCATAGTACAGCTAGAACTCGGTCATCCTAGTCCTCCTAGTTTTTGCAACAGACCTTTGTTAGTCCCCTTTCCAGGATTTTGTTGAAGGCTTCGACTACTCCGTTGGCCTATGGGTGGTATGGATTGCTCTTGTGATGTTGAATCAGAAATTTTGTTGTAAGTGTTTCTATAGTGTTTCTAATGAAATGAGCTCCCTGGTTGTTGGTTAGGCTCCTAGGACATCCAAAACGAGTAATGATATTCTCAAAAATGAACCTGGCAACAGTATCCTTCGAACAATCATGTACATCTGTTGCTTCTGCCCAACGGATAAGGTAGTCAGTCACGGTAATGATGTACCTAGCCTTTGAATGTTTGGTTGTGGGGTTGATTGGTCCAATGAAGTCAACTGCCCATTTCTTAAATGCTTGTAAATATCTAACTGGTTGTAGTGGTAGTTCATCTCAGCGTGACATCTTTCCCACACGTTGACAAACATCACATGATATAGCATATACTTTCGCATCCTTGAAGATTTTCTTCCACCAAAGTCCTGTCTGTATAACTTTCTGTATCGTGGCATTTCCTCCTATGTGGCCTCCTGCAACTCCATTATGGCATTCCCAGAGTATATCCTTCCTTTCATGGTCCAGGACACCCTATCTGAGGATGTTTTCTAGTCCTAATTTATACAATTGTCCAGTGATCAGCTTGTAATTTGTTTCTCTAACAACCATATGGAGTTTCTGGGTTGTGGAATAGGTTTCAGGATAGGACCCTTTACTGAGAAAGATTGTTATGTCCTCCAAGTATTTCTGTATGGCCTCAATCCTGAACAAATCTACATCTGGGAGTTGATCATCTACTGCTCTGCCACTTTCCCCTGACTCTAACCTGGATAGGTGATTAGGTCCTATGTTGAATATTCTCAGCTTGATGATAACCTCAAAGGAAAATTGTTGAAATAGCAGAAACCATCTACAAATTCTCCCTTCCAACATAGGTTTGTTAACTAGATATTTCAATGCAGAATGATCAGTAAAGAATTTGAAATGAGACCCTAACAAATAATGTATAAATTTTTGCAAAGCATAAATCATGGCCAAACCTTCCCTTTCCGTTGTTGTGTAGTTGCATTTTTCTTGAGACAACTTTCGACTCGCAAAATAGATAGGGTGTCCCATAGCTCCATCTCTAGGTTGTGTTAAGATGGATCCTAAGGAAATTCCTGAAGCATCCACATGGACATGAAATTCATTCTCCCATTTTTGGAATATCATAATCGATGGTATGATGAGTTTCTCCTTAAATGTCTCAAATGCTTTATCACATTCTAGAGTCCATTGGAACGTTTCATCCTTTTTCAGTAGGTTTTCCATAGGTGCAGTAATGTTGGCATATCGTCATATGAACCTACGATAGTACCTTGTGTGTCCCAACATGGAGCGCAACTGCTTAGCACTCGTGGGTGGTGGCATATTCAAAATGACTGCAACTTTGTATGGATCTACCAATACTCCTTCTCGGCAAACTATATAACTAAACAAATTCCCATGTGGTACACAAAAGATACACTTTCTGATATTGAATGAGATCTGCAACTCTCTACATATGTCAAACATTAGCCTTAGCAGTGCTACATGTTCCTTGAGCAGGCTATATATTGTCCAATCATCCATATAGACTTCTATAAATTTGTGAATGACCTCTCTAAAAGATGCTATCACAATCCTGGAGAAACCTGCAGGGGAATTTTTTAAGCCAAATGGCATCACAGTGTATGAAAAATATCCCCATTCTATTATTAAAGTGGTCTTTCTTTTGTCCTCTTCAGCGATCCTGACTTGATGGTATCCTAAAAATCCATCTGTGAATGAGTATGCTTCCTTTCCCGCAACCTTTTTCTAGAACCTCATCTGTAAAGGGTGTTGGGAAGGGGTCATGTACATAGGCAGAGTTGAGACTTCTGTAGTTTACATGGACTCTAATATCCTTTGTGTCTTTATTTCTTTGAATGACTATCGGTCTGACCCACTCTGCTTCTTCCACTGCAAAAATAAGACCTGCTTCCAACATTTTATCTATCTCCTTCTTAACCTTCTATTTTACTCTTGGGTTAAGATGGTATGGTCTATGTCCGACAGGCTTGGATCCTAGTTTTAACTCAATCTTCATTTCTCCCATGATTCCTTTGATTCCCTTTAACTCGTAAAAAGTCTTTGGGAACAAATCCTCATACTCCCGCAGTAAAATATATATTTTCCAACTCGTTTTCTCATCCCAGTAATCTCCCATCATAGCTATCTTGGGTTTCTCTGTGGTCCCTATGTTGATTTTGTTGGATGATGTTGTCATTGATGCCAATGGTTTAACTATTTGGGAGATTGTTGGATCATGTGCCATTGATGCCAATGGTTTGATTATTTTGATGTCAAGTGATTGATTGAAAAGCTTGATTGATTGAAGATTATGTATTATCCTTTATGAGAATGATAGATGTCAAGTGGAAACCAATTGATGAAGATGGATCAATGAGTTGACATTGATACATGATGAAGATGGATTCTTTGATATATTATGCATAGTTTGATGACTCATTATTGTCTTATAATGATTGATAAGGTGCACAAATGGATGAACTCCAAAGTGGTCCCCTTATGGTGAAATCCCTCACGAGAAGAAGCTTTGTGGTTGAGTTGTGGTTGTGAGGACCCATGCTTGTATATGGAATAATAAGATGAATATCAATGAAGTTGTTGGTGAAACTATCCTAGATGTATTTCTTGTCATGTCATTTCCGGTGGTATTTGGAGTGTCACATAACTCCTCATGGTTTGAGAGTTATGGATTTACAAAGTTGAAGGACCCCCATATGATGGCTTGAAGCCCCAAAAGGTCAAAGAAGTCAAAGTGATTGAAAAGAAGAAATCATTATTTAAATGATAAAGTAAAAGTGACAAAGTCAAGGTGGATTATTTAAATAATAAAGAGAAGTGACAAAATCAAGAAGGAATATTTAAATGATAAAATATTGGAGAACTTTCTATTTATGAAAAGTGGGTAACCCTAAAATAAGGAAAATAGGTTAAGTAACCTAGAAATGGGTTAAGTGACCTAGAGGATGAAAGTATAAATAAGATAGCTATGGACTCTTGCTAAATATCCCTTTTTGTGGATCAATGACGAACTTCTTGTGAATATCTTTTGAAGTATTGATGGAGAGCTTCTTGTGAGAGAATCTTATTGGTGTGGATATCTTGAGCATGATTGAAGATATATTCTGAGGAATAGAGTGAGAGGAGGATCTCATGGATGCATCAAAGTTTTGGCGATGTCGGAGATCTTGACAACAAAATTCTCGGAGCTTCATAAACCCTAGCTTCTAAGGTATACGCGGGTTGTCTGTGTATAGGGTGCGTATGCATTGAAGGTATATGTGGGTTGACTATGTAGAGGGAGTGTATAGTGGATAAAATCATGGACATTTTTGTTTGAGTTGGTTCCAAGCTCTTGGATGATGAGGAAGGTTCCAGATCTGCATTCTATGGCCTCAAATCTATCACTAACACATTAGTACGGTTACATTATTGTCTTGATGGATACTATTGTTTGATGTGTTGTGAATGCTTAGGGCATTCTTGGTATGGCTTCTATGATATGGTTCAATTTGGATGATTTGGTTGATGGAGAAAGAAGTACTCTTGTGATTTAGTGGAGACATGATTTCTATGTTATACTAGTTGTTTATACATGATTGAGATAGAATTCATATTGATTTGTTGTGGAGCATGAGCAAGATATTGGAGATCTTGGATGTGTTGTGATAGGCTGGTGGTCAGATTGGATAGTCATAGACAAAAGAGAATGATATATTGATTGCAAATAATTTGAGTTGATCTCGAAGGACAAACTCTAACAGCTCAGAAGGTATACGTAGGTTTTTGTATACATTGGTTGCGTGCATACACAGGATGTAGTGGGTTAGGGCGCATACACACATTGGCTTCATTACTGACAAGTTGTGTACCTATTGAGAGATTGATATCTATTTAGGATTGTTGCCTCATCTCAGTTGGTGTTGAGGGTGTAAGTTGATTCTTGCATTATAGAGTTGGTGCTCTTGTAGAGTTGTACTCTATTGAATTGTTGTTGATAAACCCCATGATTATTATCCATAATAAAAAGAAAAAGTGCACATACATCTTGTGTTCTTTGTGTTCCTTGTAGTGATGACTTGATGATGATATATTGTTGATATATGTTCTCATCTAACTGGTTATAAATGACAGCAATGGGTAATGAATAAATGTTGAAAGTTAACTAAAGAGTTTTTGTAAAAGGGAATCTTTTGGGAAAAAGATCCCCACACTCATTCACCCCCCCTCTAAGTGTGGTAGGTGTGTG
>ML782242.1:237511-262182 GCA_009831015.1 Picea engelmannii
CCCTGTGCTATAGCTCTCTGATATACATGCGGGGTCCAACAGTAGTACTTGGCCCAATATCTCAGGGCACTAACTAAGGAGGATAGACCGTACCCTTAGCTGTACTACCCGACTACCCAGGTCCTAGAGAGTATCTTCCCGAGTGCTATTCTCGGTGACACTATAGCAGTCTGCGGCCGATAGGTTTATCTACAGAGGACTTCAGGAAATCTAGGCCGGTCTGTACACAGGTGTTGTCTGATGCGCTACCACTCGAAGGGGTACCAACAGGGGTTACAAGGGTGGCCAATAGACATGCGCTTAAGAACCACTTGTATTTCCTGCGTGTATGAATCCCTCAACCGCGGGTTTATGCGCGTAACGACAAATCTCTATGGCTTAAAGACGTCGGAATACGTCTCTACCCTAGAAAAAAAATACCCACAATTTATGCCAAGGAAAGTGCTCTGATACCACTTGCAAGATATCAGATATATAAAATATGCATAACAGAAATGAAATAATAGAAATGATAGAATAACAGTAAAATATCCAGCATAATCTTCACAATACACAGAAATGATATACAAAATAGCAACAGAAATAGCACTTTGAATCAGTTAGCAATGTTCATAGGCCTCTTCGAGGGGGCAACCTCCAGTCGAGCAGCACTCTGTTACAATAATATCCAAGCTAGGGTTTTCCATACCCTCGACCCTTATTTATACTAACTATGTCTATTAAGAGAAGCATCTAGAGGAAGATCCTTCTAGAAGCGGAAGATTCTATTAGGTCTTCTTACATCCGCCTTATTCTATTTTATTGAAAGGTCTTATTAATATTGACCTTTATTACATCCGAATACATTGATCTGCCTATGTGTGGGTTAGGACCTTAACAGGTCCCCTCTGTCTCTTTCATGGATAGGTTTCTCGGTTCTTCTAATTCGTCTAGGATTTTTGAATATTTGTTATTCTAATAGCATTCTATAGGCTTCTCAGTCCAGGGAAAGTAGAGATTTGCCTGAAGTTCTTGGCTATGTTTGGAACATACCACAAAGTTTGATTTTAGATTACAATTATTTGTTAAAAGAAATTCCTTAATCTTTTGCAGGGCTACTTCAAGCTCAGGGTACTTACTTTTGAATTAGAAGTCCTTGCAAAAATGAGCTACCAGTGTTTGCAAGTCGTTGGTTTGTCTTCTTGTTTCTTCATGTATAAACCAAGCTTTCAGGATTGGTCCTAGAGAGTGGGGAAATACCTGAATCCAGAAGTGAGAGGGTATCCCAACAACCTGCCACTGTGTTTCACACTATTCAATGTGTATTATAGGATCTGATTCTCTGCTGAAAAATTACACAACTTGGAGATCCATCTGCATCTCTGATTCTAGCTGCAGCTTTTTCTAGAAACTGTACTTGATATCTTGCTTCACCTCATCCCAAGTTATGAGTATGGATTTATGATTGGCCCACCATCTGGTGGGGTTGTTCTAAAAGGCTACATCTATTACTGAGATTCTTTGATCTTCTCTTACATCTTCCTCCATCTTGTGGAAAAAAATGTCGAGATCTTAGGTGCCATCTTATACTGGGTGTTCTCTAACTTTGGTCCCAACCCATCTGGTCACTTTGACAGTTATGCATCTTCTTGATAATATTTTGTGCAGAACTTGTTTCCAACTATCGAAATCCAATTCTGAATCTTCATCTACTGACTTTATACTTCTCCAACTTACTAACCCATCGGCGATGAGGTTTATATAATTGTTTCTTGTCCTGACTTTTATAGTGTACAACTGGTCCAAGTATTATCCCTCCATATTATTGTCTTTTGGTTCTGTATACCTTGGTCCTACATATGGATCCAAACGTTGAAATACCTTGATTCCCTCAACATCAAAGGTCATGGTGTCTTTCTTTAAGTCGATTACTGCATAATTATCATAGGCCCAATCAATGTCAAGTAGTGCAGGGTAGGGGTCCTTATCTCCCATGATCTCAATGACTTCAAAGTCAACCATTGTTTTTACTCTTTATACATATATTTCCATGTTATCCAGTCTTCCTATAGGGAAGATGTAGTATTGGTTTTCCATTATTAACTGAATTGGGGAATATGTTAGCCTCAATTTTCCTAAGGCTTCCCAGGTATTCTTAGGCAGAATGTTCACACCTGACCCTAGGTCCAACATGACATCCTTAATTTAAAATTCATCTAACTTGGTTATTAATATGAATTCCTTGTCGCTTCATTCATTTCTTCATTGCACTCTCTGATTACTTTTCTCAGGAAGATTGGCCCTTATCCTTGCTTCTAGGGGTTCTTCGTTCCCTGAACCTAGGTATAGCGCATTGCGCAACTTTTCTGTTAGTTGATCATTCCCCGTAATATTAGAGAATAATTGAAACCAAATTCCAAGTACATTTTGAGGTTTCTCAGTTTGTCTTGGTAAGACTATAGAGTTTCTAGGTGCAAGGGGTGAAGCGGGGGACTTGTGTCATCTTAGGGTAAACAATCGGTTGGGGGGATTCTCTCGCATTTCAAGACTAGGAATATTTTGAAATACTTCTATGGAATATTTAAAGAATAGGTTTTTTTTTAGTGGGTCATACCAGTATTCCTTAGGTGATGCTCTCTGGATATAAGGTAGAGTATCAGCATCAACTCCTGTCATCTCTCCTCCTTGAGTGATGATATTAAGGTTGGCCAATTGTCCCTTAGAAATCCTCTTGATTTTTGAACTGATTAGGTTAGTTCCTCTTTGTCGTACTCTGTCCTCCCACTTTGTAATTAATTATGGGAAATTTTCTGTTGCGTTTCTGTTGGTTCTACAATGAGAGCACCATGGCCGCCTTGGATGAGGACAATCTCTAGCCAAGTGACCTTGCTCATTGTTGGGAACTTTAATTTTCTAAATGAATAGAAAATTAAGGTGTTCAATATAAATTGTCAACCCAGGGAAGTCTATTATTTCAAGATAATTATGCATAGTCTATGGTAGATTATGGAAGCAACACTAATCTAATTGTAGTAGGGAAAAAGAAACAAAAATTATTACTAACACAATTATGTTGACACAACTGGAGTTCTACAGAATTGGAATCACAATTTGAAATCTAAACCGATGAGTGTATAAGAATTCTGGATTACCTACTCTAATCTAACTTTCTATTTTACTTTTGCAAGAAGAAGTTATCTACTAATTGCAAAAATAAATCTATGTGTTGCAAGAAAGTAATCCACACTTTTATTTTCTTTTACTTGAAAATAGGATTTTAATCTAATGCGGAAAAAGGGGAAGCAGTTCTCCAGTAGTCTTCACTAATTGAATTTTAATTCTCATGAGACAGATTTATGCACATCTAATAGGAAGGAACTAGACTATAACAACAAATGTATTGTAGAATTGTTTAACAGATAAACCATTCACATTAAAACATCTATTCTAGAATTCCAAACAGAGAGGAATATGTGAGGAAGGTGGGCCCTTTCTTTCTCACTGAATCCTCTCAAAGAAATAGGCTACAGTCTACTAAAGAAATTCAATCCACTCGTCTATTGATTTGTCAAAATTTTGTGTACAATAAGCTTTACTTCACTTCACTTTCTCAGAGTCAAAAATTCATCCCTCTGATTACAAAATCTATGCTATTTAATGTCAGAATCATTCAATTAAAACAAAATCAGAATAGCCTTGAGAATCCATGATTCTCAACCTGTTCATATAATATCATTAATACAAGATATAGAACTAATATTGTAAGTTAAAACATGTAACAGTAGGTGTAGCAGCTTTCAGGATTGGTGGCATTTGTTGCAACAGTCGTATAACAACAAAATCGATGGCATTTGTTGCAGCAGTCGTATAACAGCAGAATCAATGGCATTTTTTGCAGTAGTCGTGTAACAGCAGAATTAGTGGCATCTATTGCAATAGTCATGTAATAGATTCTAGGATTGGCGCAAGTTGTAACAACTTCCAAGATTGGTGCATAGCTATAACAGTTGGTGTAACAGCAATGACCATTCTTTAAGACTTGGTTGTTCTATTCATTTCGATCATTAGTTGAATCATTTTCTGGGTAAAACATGTGAACATTACCAATCAAACATGATAAGTAAATGAAAATATAAAAGCAAGATAAATGATTCATACCTTGGGAAAAAAATGTCTTAGCACGCATTATAGTAGGCATTAGCTTAGAGATGATAAGGTTAAATAGGAAAAAGATGTGATGAAAAAGGGACATTTATGGGTCCTAACATGCCCCCCAACTGAAGACATTGCATGTCCTCATGCAAAACACATTCAAACCTTACTTTGTAGCTGAATTAGGGAACTAGCTCCTCCAGTGCAAAACTGCTAAGATAAATTGATAAGTGCTTGTATGGAAAAATGTTGTGTTAAAAAGAAAATTTGTTGTGTCAAAAATCCATCTGCGTTGCTTTGTCTTGAAGAACAGAATCAGTTTGAGTTGCTTGACTAACAACTCATGAGGGAAACAAAGGCTCTTGTTTGAAAGCTATTGGTAAACCAACAGATGCCTTATGACATTGAGATCTCCTCAGTTGTGTTGTTTTATGTGTAGTAGTAAGTGCATGTTCAGTCTTGACTGAGAGAGTTGTTGGTCCTCCATCAACCGACACTTTTACTATCTTATAACCTACCTCAAATTATATGTTTCCACACACATGAGTTCTTTATTTCTATCCATAATATATTTTGTCAGTGCTAGGATGTCCAAAGTAATGCCTTATGGATTCTTCTGTCAAGCAGTCTCCAATTCTTGTTTTAGGGTATTTAACTCTTCTTTGAGGCTTTCATTCTCTATCATGAGTGCAGTAATTTTGGACTTTTTTGTATTCCTTATATTTCTCTCAATTTGGGAAAACAGTTGGGCAAGTGGTACATCCTCAACATTAATTTTAATTGGTTCTTGTGGAGCAGTTATACTGTCCATAGTTGTTTCTGGTGGAACCATTGTTTCTTGTGTAACAACTGGGCCTGTCATGACTGCTTCTTATGGAACAGTCTCATTTTGGACAGCTAGTTCTTGTGGAACAGCTTCATCCTACCCGGATTGTTCTTGTATACCAGTCCCATTGTTTGCAATTGTCTCTACTGGCACTGTTAGTTCACTAGAAGAGATTGGTTCTTGTGTGACAGTCCCTTCATCAATCATAGAGGATAATGGATGAAGAATAGGAATAGTCTATTCCATATCTCTCCATCCAATTGTTTCTTCCACAAACCTGGTAGACCTGGTTTTTCTCCTAGGTAAAATAGAAACAAAAGTAGAGGCTTTCTTCTTCATTGCTAGAGGAGGAACATGTTGTTCTTCCTCAACAACACAAGTATGAAATTCAGGTATACCTGGGTTTGTTATGATATGGAAATCGTTACTTGATGTATGATTCTCAGAATCATAAAGAAGATCTTATGATTCTGCTGCAATTGGGGTACATTCAATCTAAATTGAGAGAATAGTTGCTTGAATTTCTAGGAACAAAGTAAAACCTGGTATACGTATCTCTGTAGAGTTCTCTATCACAACAACCGAAGGGTTCTGAGTTGTTATAGATATAATTGGGTCAAGTTCGTTCTGACATTTTCCCTTGAATGGAAGTTTTCTTTTCTGAGATAATCTACCGGCAACGATAGTAGGGCTTGGAACAGTTGTTGCAGAAATAGGTGGCTCTGCCGGTGGAAAAGTAGAAGGGGTAGTCAGACTTGTTGCTGCAGTGGTTCATTCTGACCTTATGCACTTTCTAGGTGATCCGGATAAATGAACAGGGGTTGTCTGTTTAGGAGAAGGGGGTAATTTTTCAATAACATATGTCATGACCAAGGGTTGTGATGCATGGCTCGGTGTAGTAGCTGGTTGTTCCTCATTTTGAGAAATCACAGCTGCAGGCTGTGTCAATTCAACTCCATCAAATCTTGTCTGGTTGGTGCTAGGATGGCCACGGGTTGTGTGTTTACTTCTCTAGGTCATCTAACAGGCAGCGATAGTAGGGGTTTGGACTATTGTTGCAGCCAAGGGTAGAGACTCAAGAAGAGGTCCAATCATATCTACAGGTATAGAAGGTGGCTGGTCTACTACAGCAGGTAATGGGTTATTGGAAATACCCATACCTTTTTGAATTAATAGTTCGATGAGTTTGTGATCAGAAAGGCAGTTCTTGGGGTTTTGGGATTTTTTTACAAAATGAGCCATGTTATTCAATGAATGGAGGAGAAAATAAGGAATGTTTATGAATTTCTAATATCGAAGATGTGATAATAAGATGAAATCAGAAAAATAAACAACTTGGTACCTTCCTTCACAGGTAATGTACCTTTTGACGAACTCTGCAACTTTCCCCCATGGCTCTGGTAAGGAATTGACATCCGCACCTCGACCCTTTGTCCGAATTTTCTCATTGTCAACGAGGAAATCTTTCTGAGCATCCAGAAGATGTGTTTTTTGGTTAAACCATCAGTCTCTTGTTGTTGGAAACCTTGTTACAACAGTAATGCTTTCTTCTAATACTGGAATCCTTACCCCGTTCACCATTGAATATCCTTCGGTGAGATTTTGACTAAACTCCAATACCTCATCTTCATTAAACCCCTGCATCTTCTTAAAATATGATATCCATCCGACCTGAAGAAATATTTGTTAGGCCTTTGGGTGTAACAAAAAAGTGTCCAAATTTGTGGGTTCATACCTCATAGTTGATCCTCCCATGATGTTGCTTGAGAGTCTAACAGGCACGTAGGAGGAGAGACTAACACCTAAACCAGAAATGTAGCCAATTCAAACGTGGTTTTCATGTAGAATACAATGTCTCAGTAAAAAGAAGTGTGGTCAAAAAGGTGGTGAAGGTGAGTACAAAATACAGTTTGGACGGTTAGATTTGGATTCCCCCCCCCCAAACTAATCGGATTGGCTCCAGGTGGATCAATTTAGCACAAGTGGTGAGAAAACAGGAAAGCGTTCTTTTATATATTCATTACTTTAACATGTAGGATTAGTCATGTACCTCATATCTTACCACACATAACTATCTATCAGAGTGATCGCGCTATCCAATTTCCATCTTAGTTGCATGGAATAGATGACATGATGAAGGATAGTGTGAGAAATGATGATATGACAACTGGAGCATATATGGAGTCCTTTCGAGAGATAATAAGTTGGAAATCGTCTGATGTGAAGTCAAGTAATGATGAAACAACACTTTCTGATAGAGATGGAGGAAAAAGATAGCTACAGTATGAACAAATCAGGGGTGTTGCAGCATGTAAAGACTGTAGAGATGGAGTGGCAGTATTTGGCAGAAATGTGAAAAAGAAAGAGTGAAGTGGCAAGAAAGAATAACAACGATCAGTGTATCAGCAGGTACTTTGGCCAAAATGGCAGAGGTAGGTGTAACAAAGAATGAGATGGTTGGAAAAGAAAATGGTGTAACCACGTGAAAAGCGAACATTGTGTAATAGTAGGGAAATTGGCCAACTTATCGGAAATGGGTGTAACAACAGGAAAATTGACTAATTTATCAGAAATGGGTGTAACAGCAGAAAATTGGCCAATTTGTCGAAAAAGGGTGTAAAAGCAGGAAAATTGGCCAATTTGTCGAAAAAGGGTGTAACAGCAGGAAAATTGGCCAATTTGTCGAAAAAGGGTGTAACAGCAGGAAAATCAGCCAATTTGTCTGAAAAATGGGTGTAACAACCGGAAATCGTCCAATTCGTCGGAAAAGGGTGTAATAGCAGGAAAATCGGCCAATTTGTCTAAAATGGGTGTAACGGCATGGAAATCGGCCAATTTGTTTGAAATGGGTGTAACATCATGGAAATCGGCCAATGTGTCGGAAAAGGGTGTAACAATAGGAAAATCAGCCAATTTGTCTGAAATGGGTGTAACAGCATGGAAATCGGTCGAATGTTGTAGCACTTAGTTTTTAGGAAGTTTTTCAACTTCCATCAACTAATCATTTGACACCTTTTCTGCATTAATCCTTTATGTTCATCAATTCACCTGCACACACAAAACTCCCTGATACCCTTCAAGGTTGAATTTATTAGCATAGTATAAAAAAAATCAAACAAAACAGAGAAATTTAAATTTTGCTGAGTTAATTTATATACAAGGTCTAAGAAAAATAAGTCCTAAGGTTGAGAAAGGGAAGGAGCAAGCTCCATTCCTTTTAAGAATTGATAACCTATATCGGTTGAACGTCTAGATTTGAATTCTGCCTTGGACAATGGACATTGATATAGGCACAGGCGATGACCATTTGCATGTAACTTTGTATCGAATCCATCAATTGTAATCAACCTGACTATCCCATTGGGAAACACAGTGTATACCTCATAAGGTCCTAGCCATATTGTACATAGCTTACCCTGAAATTCTTTAAAGCATGAATCATACAACAGAGCCCAATCTCCTTTCTAGAATAATTTATTCTTGATGACTTGGTCATGCCATTTTGTTCTCTGTTGTTGAATCACCGAGGTTTGATGAATAGCGTCCAAATGATTTTCATCAAGCTCATTGAATTGTTTCATTTTGGCCTTCTGTACCATAGTCAAGTCAAGGTTGATAGTTGATGTAGCTCTTAAGGTTTTGATTTCGAATTCAATGGGAAATACATGGCTTTTTCCATATACCAGCTTGTAAGGAGAAAAACCAGTTGTGTTTCTCCAAGTAGTTTGGTAAGCCCATAGAGATTCATGAAATATGTCTGTCCAATCCCGACGATGTTCTCTCATTGTTTTAGTAAGAATGCCTTCGATAAATTTGTTGGTACTTTCCACCTGGCCATTTCCTTGTGGATGGTATGGAGAATCTATTCTATGTAAAACATGATATTTACTAAGTAGGGATTCAAGTTTATGTGTTTTGAAAGGGGGTCCTCCATCAGTTATTAATTCTCTAGGAACTCAAAACCTAACAAAGATATCTTCAAATAGAAATGCTAAGACAGATTCTTCTGAGGCCCTAATGAGTTCTTTCGCCTTGACCCACTTAGTCATGTAATCTGTACAGACCAATATATATACTTTTTTATTAGAAGGTGGGTTAATTGGCCCTATTAAATCTATGGCCCATATCTAAAAAGGATCTAACACTACCTGAGGCTGGAGAGGCATCTCATCCCTATGATTTGGCTGACCCATTCATTGGAAACCGTCACAAGTTTGAACATATTTCTTGGCATCTTGAAATATGGTGGACCAAAAATAACCCATCCTTAAAATTTTATGCCCGGTCCTTTTATCAACAAAATGACCCCCATAAGGGACATCATGGAAAGCCTTCAGCATATCATACACTTCATCATCCCTTACACATCTCCTGATTTCCTGATCCAGGCCTGTGTAGAAAAGATATCTTCCTATCCAACTATACCGAGCACTCTTCTGAATAATATTCCTTCTTTCTCGAGGAGATAAATGGGGAGGTACCTTCCCTGCAACCAAATAATTAGCAATGTCTGCATACCAAGGTGAGTGAGCAGATACTGAAAATAAATGTTCATCTAGAAAAGAATCATCAATAGGTAAATTATCATCATTTATATGTAATCTTGAGAGAAAATCAACAACCACATTTTCTTTTCCTGGTCTATCTACTATAGTGATGTCAAATTTTTGTAGTAGTAACAACCATATTGTTACTCGAGCATTAGTAATAGGTTTATTCATTAGATATTTAATTGTTGTATGATCAGTATGAAAAAAATTAGGATATCCAGTGACATGATGCCTAAATTTATTGATTGCATAAACTACTGCTAAGAACTCTCTTTTAGTAACTGTATAATTTAATTCAGCAGGAGCCATGTTCTTTTTGATATAGTATATGGCATAGGGACATTTGTCTTCCAGTTTCCCTAGTACTGCACCAATTGTAGTATCTGAGGCATCTGAGGAAATGTGAAACAAAATAGGAGCTGTGGACAATTTCTGTTTTAGATCTGTAAAAGACAATTCACAGTTGTCATTCCAATGAAAGTTGACATATTTTGTTAATAGAAAAAACAAGGGGGAAGCTAGTTTGGAATTTTTTTTAATGAATCTCTTGTAATAGCCAGCATGCTCTAAAAAACTTCTTACCTCTTTCTGAGTTGACGAAGTTGGAATGTCCAAAATTACTTGGATTTTGGTCGGGTCTACCTAAATTCCTGCATAAGAAATGAAGTTTCCTAGCACTACTCCCTCGCTCAGCATCATATGGCACTTTTATGTACTTAAAGAAATATGATACTGTATACATATTTTGAGCACTTTTTCCATATTAGCCAAGGCTTCATCGAAATCAATGCCATAAGGTGTAAATTCATCCATGGATATCTCCATATAGTCATTCACCATATCAGAAAAAATACCAATTTCAACTCTCTGGAAAGTGGTTGGTGCATTACACAAACCAAATGGGAGAATTTTGTAAGAAAATGTACCCCAAGGGTTGGTAAAGGTGATCTTAGATTGGTCCTGTGGACGAATTTTTATCTGGTTATAGCCATTGAATCCATCTAAGAAAGAGAAAAACTTTTTCCCAGCTAGGTTGTCTAGAACCTAATTAATAAATGGCAGAGGGAAATGATCCTTCTACGTGGATTTATTTAGGTCTCTATAGTCTACACAGACTCTCCATTTTCCATTATTTTTAGGAACAATAACCAATGGTGAGATCCACTCATTGTCTGATATAGGGTAAATGAAATCAGCATTGAGAAGTTTCTAGAATTCCTCTTTAACAATTTCTTTAAGGTTTGGATTCATCCTCCTTTGGGGTTGGAAAATGGGTCAGCATTCTTATTTAATGTATATATGGTGGGTACATAGTTCATAGGAAATGCCTTTCATATCCATGTAATCCCAGGAAAATGATTCTTTATGTTCAATCAATAATTTCATCAATCGACAAGTTTCAGCAGTGGATAGATCGGGATTGATGTTCAAGGTTTTTCCAGGTTCAATTTCTACAATGATGCTCTTGGAATTGAATTTATGAAACAATTCAGTTGTTTCATCATCTGTTGTTACAACATTTTTTGTTACAACGGTTGTTGTTGCAGCTAAATCATTTTGATTTTCAGTGGTTTCTGAGAACATTTCTGAGCTCATGTCTTCCTGGATGATGGGGTCGAAGACTCTAATCAATCGGTGGTGCATGTTTCGTGTAACAGCAGAGGAGTCATAGATAAAGCAGTTGATTAATTTGTCCTCTGTATCATCTTTGAAACTCAGTGATTTTCCTATGGTTAGCACAGGCAGAGCACTTTCATCCTCAGTGTCCATCCATAAAGAATTTGCAGGTTCCTCACTGGGTGTAGCATGATGATACAGGGTCATTTTTTTTGTGTTATAACCATCAAAGAGGGTCATGGAACCAGATCTAAAACCAATGAAAGAATAAGTTGTAGCTAACCATGGTCTTCCCAGAATTAGAGGGTGGCCCCCCAAATGGGTTTTGGGTTGCAAAATGACAAAATCAGCAGGATACTCCCATGAATCCACGGAAATGATGAAATCATCTATTACCCCTTCTGGTCTGACGGTAGAATGATCAGCTAATTCAAGAATGGTAGGAGCAGGTCATACTTGTGTTTCGAGTTGTGGCAATTATGTAGTTTCTATTGGCATGATGTGAATTTTCGCCTCTAAGTGGAGTATCACAAGGGGGATAGATGTTTGTCCAATTTTGACAGTGACAGTAGGGTTTCCTAGGTTTCCATATTTAACAGGTGGGGTTTTTCCTAAAATTAGTTGTTATTAGACTAATCGGTAGGTGCAGACACTAATAGTTCTCCCTAGATCCACCTGGATCTAGAACAAAACAGGACAGGACATGACACTTTCCCTAAGTTTTGACCATCGAATTAACTAGTAGGAAGAAACAAGTAACATACCTTTATATCTCTTCCTAGGGTCTTTGTTGTTCGCGCTTCACTCCGGTGCTCTCGTGAAGTCAAGACCAAGACAACAAAAACCAACCAAAGTGAATATAGCACAATATATTCAACAGTCAACCTATGTGTATGATCAAGGAATTACACAATAAAGTGAGAATAGCTTTATGGGAAAGGGACATTCCATTGTATCATATTAATTGAAAGTAAAGATTACAACCTGATAACCTTGATGTCGTAAGCTTCCTTTCGATGGCTCCTTGGCTCCAATACACACACTTGCTCAATCATTGTATGAAGAAGATGAAATTCTCTTGATAGAATTGCTAGAGTCTCCAAGATGTTGTTCAGCTAAGTCCTTCACACAATTCTTTCACCAATTCCCCAATGAATCTTGCTTAACCTTTTCCATGAGAATTCCCTCAATATATAGGAGAGAATGAATTAGTTACTTGTATAAGAATGATCCCAAAATATCAGGGAAGCCAGTACTAGGATAACCATTCGAATGCCAACCTATCCTTCTAGAAGATTCCCTTCTAGAAACATCGAGAATTCATCTTTTTCCATGCTTTAGGAAGAGTTCGCACCCTAGATGTTCAACACAGTGAGAGAAGTTCTCACCCTGGACTAAAGAAGCCTACGAGAATCATGCATTCTCGCACCCAAATTTATTAGCAGCCTGCGAACCTCCTTGAAAAATGATATTTCTAGAAAGAGATGAAAGTAACTTTTCTCAGGAGAAAGTTCTTATGAAGATCCTAAGTACACCATCATCAATACATCATCATGATGACCAAAATCATGGGTAACAGAATTCCCCCAAGGTATGAGGTTGGAATCATTGACAGTCGAAAGACTTTGTAAGTTGCATGTGTGTGTCGAAAACCAGGAGCACACCTAGTCAGAAACCTGCGAACAACCAAGCATCTGCAGAATATCATATATACCAATTCTGAGGTAGGCATTCCCATACTCAGATCACAGACTGATGACATTGTAGACATGGGTCATGGCCACCAATCATACACTATGGATCCATGCCGTCAAAATATAGCATAGCCACCAGAAATACACTGTGGATCTATGTGAAAAATTCAAATTAAGACGACATAGCCACGAGACATACACAGTGGATCTATGTGTTGCAAATTATACATACCCCATCGCAACCTGGACAAAAGAGATGATATCCAGGGTCTTCAATATTGTCGCCCAAAAGTACGAATATAACCATGTGATTACATGTATCGAAGTCAAACATGGAAGAAACCACTTGATTACTGGTCATTGATGAAACTGTTAACAAGTGGGAGGGAAATCACCATTGATGTCAATGACTCCAAAGGTACTCTAGTACAATTCATCGAGTGTGAATGAATGAGTTGAATTTGAACAGCCGATGGAATCTTTTGATCAGGGGTCAATGATGTAAACCCATTGTCGAAAGCGAGGAAACCTACCATTGAGGCATGCAAGCTCCAAGGTACCAACGAATTTCTAAGTCTTGATTCTGGATAATGAGCTGAAGCTGATGGAACAAAACTCGTCACAGGAGGGCCTTGATGTATCCCCCATCAATGACATGAAATGAATAAAATATTTTGAAGGTGAAATAGAGTATGATGTAAACTGAACTTGACACAGGGAAGGCCGACACAGAGAGAATGGACAACTGCAGATGGCCAACTCAATATAGGTTTCAGATGGAATTCTCTTGAACATATGAATGACACGACCAATGATTTGGCAGCATTGACTCAAAGACGACACGGGGAATGACCTTTTAGAAAATCGAATGAGAGACAAATTGATTTCCCAAACCGGCTTCAAATGATGAATAGGGGTGTCATTCTCAAGAGCGACACTTACTGCCAATCAATACGAAGATGAAAACATATCCCCTTCCCAAATTTTCCCCCACCATTTCTGGCAAGTACCTCTTTATTTTTATGCAACCTTGAGGAGGATAACATATGTTTGTTGATATAATCTCATCCTTCGAACGAGTCCCACGGAGTATGTTTAATGAACCCTAAGAAGGAGTGGTTCGGTACCATTACAGGTCTGCCAATGTTTGTTTAACGAGTCCAGAGATAAAAAACTCGAAGGTTTTTCATGATTGTTATAACCCTAAATTGCACCACACATGCTTACCTGGCATCAGGCCAACTCATATCCCTTCATTGCCAAAACATTTGCTGAACAACCTCTTTGAAAATACTCTTGTGTCAAGGACCACGCGCCCTAACTCATTACTGCATGTGTGTGCATGCTAGCAGGCCCACTACAGCCCGCGTGTACATAACAAAGAACAAAAAAATGAAAGTTTCCGACGAAACAAAAAGCTATGGGTCAGTTAACTAAAACTCCTGGCCATGCATGGAAGAGAGTTCATCCAAAACCCTAGCTCCTTCTAGCCTATAAAAGAAGGGGTAGGGGTACCATTTGAGGAGGAAACAAGATAGCAAAGAAACTCTATCCATTTGTATAATCCATTGTCCCAACCCTTTAGCCTTTCCTCATGCCAAAGGAGATTTAACGCAAAGCAGTTGGAGGAAAAACGAAGAGGAGCCCAGGATCAGGATCAAGGAGCGGTGGTCGATCTCGACTTTGATTGTAAGTTGATTCATTTTTCAAATAATAAAAGAATACTTTTCCCGTCCCAATGCATGAGTTATCTATGGTTTGGTTAATTTATGCTTAATTTCTAACCCTCAAGTAGAAAAGTAGCGTGCATGCATAGTTGTTTTTTGTGATTGCAGGACATCTTTGGAAGGAGCAGCGCAAGCAAACGATAAAAGCGCAACGGAGGATCTACGCCAAACGCCAATGACAAGGTTAGTAGTTCCTTTCCATGCATGTATTGTGAAAGAGGGGTTTAAGTTTCGGGTGGTAGGTTAAAAAGTAATTTCTTTACAGTCAAAATCTGCATGCAAATCTGACCCTAGTTTTCTAGTCCATAGGGTATTTTTCCCAACAACAGAATTGGCGACCATACTGGGGAGGATACTCTTTAGGGTTTCCAGATTTGGTTGAGTCTTTTGGGTAGTTTAAGAGATTAGATTTTCTGTTTCTTTGCCTGTCTTTTTCTGTTAGGTCTGAGCGAGCAGGGAGCCTAGTTCTTCATACCATTTTTCCCTGACTTCTGCTTGATGGTAGTTGTCGGGACACACAGAGGTACACGTAGCCTGCAGAAGGCCTGCACGCATGTACCCGCGCCCTATCCTCTTACAGCCCGCGTGTGAATTCTAGCTGTAGGGATAACAGTAGTGTGTAGGAGTCCAGAGACCTATAGAGGTATTCCACCTCTTCCCTGTCAGAATTATACATTCTCAGGAGGTTTTCTGGAATCCTAGCTGAGTCTTGCTGGTTCACAGTCTTATTTTAGATTTCCTTTTTGCCTTGTTATTCCTTGCATTATTTTTTTTCTTTTCTGTTGGAAAAAGAATCCAAGCCTTCAAGGGACCCTGGTTGTCAATACCAGAGGCCTCTTCCTGGGCTGGACTGCCTATTGTTATCTTTGTCTTAGAATTTATACATACACGCAGCATGTAGAAGGTCAGCCCACGTGTACACGTGTCCTGTTTCAACTTATCACGCATTCGCACGCGTGTTGTTTTAGTGACAGTAGCGTGCTTGACAGGATACTTTTTGTTTAGGGTGGGGCAGTCATCCCTTCCTTTGTTGAGAAGTGTTCCTCTCAGGTGTTTGAGTCTAGGGTTGAACAATCAGTAGGTTAGGGCCTCTTACCCTTATCCTCTTTTTTCTTAGTTGATAGTTGACAGAAAATATAAAAAAAAAACATTGTTTTATGGTTTTTAGACAAGCGTAAGAGTATTTTCTTTCTTGATTACCATTGTGTGTATTTTCTCTGATTCTTTGTTATCTACACTTTAAGCCAGAATTTTTTTTTCTTGGTTTTGTGCTTGTTGGTATTTTCCCTTTGTTGCTTTATTTGCACTTAAATAAAAAAATAAAAAAATCTCTTTTCATTTTCTTCTTTGTTTGAAAAGTGTGTTTCTGCATCATTAGCTAGGGAGAAGTCTTTTATTTCGTAAGTTTTTGTAGTGAATTTAGAGTATAAGTAGCTCGTAGTCGAGCGAAAAATCTTAGAAAAAAATTGAAAAGAAAAAGAAATCTTTCTTTGTGAAAAGTTGCTGAAATTTTGCATTTAGTAAAAGCCTTTTGTTTCCATCATTTTTTCATTCGTTTTTGCTTTCTTCTTTACACATCATCAATTTCACCTCCATACCCCGTGATGTAAGAAATTCCATAAAAGAAACGCTAATTTAAAATCTATTAGACTTTTGTTGGTAGGGTTCACAAACTAGTTCAGGACTAGGGCCTTGGATTAGGTTGGAGAGGAAACTCTCCAAGGCCATTCAAAACCAAACATTAGAGTCTGTGATAGGGAGTGTAGAAGTCCAGTTTCATGGAAGTTATCCATGACCCCCCTCTAACACAAGGGATAAACATGAGGTCGCATGCAGAAACGTAGCGGAGATAACCCCTCCAAAGCCGGACCAATCGTAGTGGAGAACACATATCGAGGGCTTGTTTTGGGATTCCGTCGTTTGCATTTTCCACGGGGCTTCGTGGGTCTTGAATCTATTCAATGTCCTCAGTTGTCTTCCGGACCATTTTCTCTCGATACCCTTGACAGGTTTCGGTCTTGATACCCTGCTCATTGTGGTCTACCCGACTTTCGACTGTACCCGCCTGGTGACTGTTCGTGTGTTGGAAACCTAGTTGCCAATCTTCTTAGGGACATACACAAGTGACTACGGGAGTATACCGCGGTACCTAGGATTGACATCAGGCCACGCTTTGCAGATTATACCCAGAGGGTGCTTCCATGTTTGATTTGCACTTGCACCAGTAAGTTGCTCTAGTGTTGGTTGTTGTAACTGTTCTTCCAAATAGTTTAGTGATTGCTTGTCTTATCTCTTAGGGGCTTCGTTTTTAGTGTGTGTTATTGTTTGAATGTGTAGAATACCTTAGCATGTATTGGATATTCTCACACAATGGAGGATCCTGAGCTCCGCTGGTCACGAAGGCTTCTGAGCCTGCTGTCGGTTATACTGGAGCCACCCCCGCCACCATTGAGGTGGAAGCTAGACCAACAAGGGTCTTTTGAAGCGACCCGGTTACAAACCATTGTGCCCGAACAACCCCCAGAGGAATCAACTGTCAATATTGGATCGGTTGAAACCCCCACCACTGATACTTGGCCACAGGTTATTGTACCAATCCAATTTTACGAATGCCTGTCAGTGCCTCACACAGCTATGGAAACAAACATTGTTACTTCTTATGGGAATTTTTCCATTCCCACCACAGTTGCTACCACAGGAGAATCATCTCCTAACTTACCGTCGTTGGTCCGAGCCACCATGGTATTGGCCATAACTATGTCACACAGTGGACCGACCCCGTCTGTGGTGGCGGCCACAACACCCTTCACACCTAGTGTGATAGGCCCTCCATTCTCTTAAGGTATGCCTAGTTCGGGTACAAGTCCTGCACTCACTTACTCCACTTTACAGACTTTGGGTCTGGGGGCAGGGAGCTCTAACACTCCTCTGCAAGGTCAACTTGGGGGCACTCCTATCCCTTTTAATGCTTTTCCTTATGCCGGAGGTCATATTCCTCCTTCGTCCCCTTTGCTTGGTGGTCAGCATCAGCAGTCCACCGGGTAGCCTGCACACACTAGTTTATTTGGAGTCGGGAGTCAAGGAACACATGTGCACAGTATGCTGGTAGGTTTGTCACCATTTGTTTGGAACAGGATGTTTGGTAACAACACTTTCGCATCCACCGCTTTTCCATCTAGGGGCACTCCCATTTTTGGACAGTCTAATATGGCACAGGGTACTATTCCTACGTCGGGGGCACATATAGTAGGACCTTGGAATTCAGGACAAGGATCTGTTCCCTCCTCTAGAATGTCGTTCTGGGGTAATTCTTTCCACAGTCAATGGAACCCTAGACAGACTACTATGCCTCTCCCATCAGGACCGACATGGGGTAATCCTTCCCAAAGTCCTTCAAACATGATGCATGCCCAACATCCTATGTCCTTTATGGGAAATCATCCAATGATGTCTCCACATATGCAAAATCCTTATGTTGGTCATGGCCATGATTTCTACCAGAATCCGGGCCAGCAGCCAAAATTTTCCTGGCAACCTGGTGCCAATCAAACTCCAGGACCCTTTTTCCCAGGTTATCAGTAGCAACCCAAACTACCATTCCTGGCGACGTTACACTTGCCATATTTGACAAGGTTGTTAAATGATCCTATTTGTCACGATCCACGTTGGCCTCCTATGCCAATGAAGTTTCCTTCAGACATTCAAAAGTTCGAGGCCAAGCCTAACAAAGATCCATGTGATCATGTGACTACCTTCCATCTTTGGTGTTCATCTAACTCATTGAAAGATGACTTCGTACATCTGCGATTGTTTCAACGCACTCTTATTGGGAGTGTCATGAAATGGTACATTGAACTCGATCGCTCATGATACTCTTCTTTTGGTGAACTGGCGATGGCTTTCCTTAACCATTTCCAGTTACCTGTGAGATATGACGCTGACACAGAGTTGCTCTCTAATTTCGAACAGACAAAAGCGGACCATATTTCTGATCATATCTGAGAGTGGAGACACCGGAAGAGTCCGATTAAAGTACTAGTCCCACCAGCATTCCTGCTTGAGTGGTTCCTTAAGTCTCTGTTCCCACAATTGTCCAAAGACATCGCAACTTCTAGGGTTTTCTCCGAAGAAGATGCCATCATGAGGGCTCAACAGTTTGAGCTCATCTATTCTCAGTCTGGTTTATTATACAACATCATGTCAGATGCACCACGATTGATACTGGATAAAACTAGACAGAGAGTTGGACCACATGTCGATGGTATTGTTGGTTCTGTGCAAACCAAGCCCGCTGAGAAATTGAAAAAACAATTTCAATAGTTATCTATACAAAACTCAGCGGCCAACCAGACTACTGCTTTGGCTTCTCCTCCTACCCAAATGTCATAAGTACACTTTGTGCATTCGACTAACCCAAAGGCCACCCAAAGCCTGAAGGGAAGAAAAAACAACAAAAGAAGGGTAAGGGGGATAAAAAACCCACTGATAATGTTGGCGGGGACACCACGGAAAAACAAAAGGCGAGGTATCTGTGAAACTTATGTGTGGAAGACCACCTGAACCATATTTTTCCTTGACTTGCAGAGGCCCAAAAGTTTGTCACACAGCAACAGCAGGGAGTGTTGACTAATCCTTTTCAACATGGGAAAAATTTAACTCAAGCCTCTACAAGTGCCGAAGGGGGCAGCCAAGAAACCTACCCTCCTCCAAACAATCCCTCATCTATGAATGTATATATGGTTAGGGGTGATGCTTTCATAATGACGAGAGCACATGACTATAGTAAACCAAGTGCCTCTGAGAAGGGTAAAGAATCTGAGCTCCCACCTCTTCCTCTACAGATCGAGAAGATGTTGGGAGAAACAATGATACGCATTCCAAATGGTGCATTTAAGAAAGCTTCTCACAACCCAAATGCAAGGGCCGCCCAGAATTACTCTGTGGTGGAATATTTATCACAAACCCCTTGTGCGATGTCTTCTTTGGAGGTCCTCCAAAGTTGCCATGCTCAGAGGAAAGCCTTGTTAACTTCTTTGGGATCTACGAAGACTTCTAACCTGGGTACCATCATGTTAGATACAACTGACTTAAAACCTCGTCTGCCTTACCATGTAGTGTTTCAGATAGTATTGTCTCATCCCACAAAATTTTTTACACGAAATATCTTTTGCACAGTGGTCGACGAGGGCGCCTTGACATGCTTTATGTTGTTAGCATGTTGGAAGGCCATTGGCTAGCCTACTTTGTCTCCATCACCTACTCTCCTCACTGCTTTCGACGGTCGTTTTTTCCAACCACATGGCATCATTCCTTCTTTCCCTGTGCAGTTAGGAGGGAAGACCATGTGTGTCGAAGTAGAGGTAGTCGATGCTCCCCTCGACTATAATCTCTTGTTAGGATTGAGTTGGACTTATGATATGCAAGTTGTGGTTGCTACAGTTTTCTGAGTCTTGTTATTTCCACACGAGGGTCGGATAGTGACCATCAATCAATTGTCCTTCTCTAGACCTGACCCAGCTTTGGGAGAATCCACGATCCCCATGATTGATAATCCTCAACCAGGTGTTGTTAACGTAGGAGTTGGTTTGTGCCCATCTTTGATGGGTACCTTTGATTACCCACCTCCTCACGATGACGTCAAATTTATATCTAATCACCATAAGGCTGATATTTTTCAAGTTTCGTCGTTCCGCATGACTTACTTTGAGGATCCTTGGATTCTTCCTTCCCCATCGGCCACGATGAATGAGACAGAGCACTCTGGCATTTCCATGCCCTTGTTGGTCGCTGAAGTCGCATACTCTTTAGTCCAGCAAGATTCAGCTAACCCCAATTTGAATCTCGCACAAGAGTTAGATCCACTTCTAGAGCCTATTTTGGCACAGGGTTCTCTTGCTAACATCGATTCGTTAGACTTAGTCTTGCCTTCTGACGAAGAAGTAATCGAAGCCATGACTAGTCCAAACAAACATTGGGAAGATCTTCATCACAGATCATACTTTCTCCTTGAGTTAAACCGAATCGCAGCTGGAGAATTCACCATTACCATGATGGGAGATCAGCCATGTCCTATTAACCTCTTAGCTACACAGGAAATTTATGCTGAGGGAAATATGGTGACTATCACTGAAACCATACCCATCAACATCTCCTGAAACCCTGGCATTGTGGAGAATGTCTTCATCGGAGCCGATTTTTCTCCCGAAGAGATTCAAATTTACACGGATCTTTTTAAAGAATTCCGTGACATTTTTGCCTGGTCTTATGAGGAAATGTCAGGTATCGATCCGAAAATAGTTGAACATGAAATCACAACATATCTTGATGCCAAGCCTATTCGACAAAAACTTCGTCAAGTTAATAATAAGAAAGCAGCAGCCATCAAGAGTGAGGTTGAGAAATTTCTCAAGGCAGGTTTCATTTATCCTATTCATTTGACTCAATGGGTGTCAAACCCCGTGCCGGTCAATAAAAAACAAGGCACGATTCGTGTATGTACCAATTTTCGTGATTTGAACAAGGCATGTCCCAAAGATAATTTTTCGACACCATTCATCGACCAGATCATTGATGAATGTGTCGGTTGTGAAGCCTTTTCATTCATGGATGGTTTTTCAGGATATAATCAAATCCAAATCAAACCTGAAGACCAACACAAAACGACATTCATTTGTCCGTGGGGTACATTTGCCTATCGTAAGATACCTTTTGGCCTTAAAAATGTTGGAGCCACCTTCCAGCGGGCCATGTATTTTGCATTTCATGACCTCAAGCATATAGTCGAAGCCTATTTAGATGATTTAGCATCCCACTCTCGCAAGCGAACGGATCATCCCACGCACCTTCGACTAATCTTCGAACGTTGTTGCTACTTCAGGATTCACTTGAATCCAAACAAGTGCAGCTTTTGCATAACGTCAAGACGTTTGTTAGGTTTCATCGTGTCAACAACAGGGATCATGGTCGATCCTCTTAAGGTGGAGGCAATAATCTAGTTTCCCCCCCCCACGCACAATCTTACAGCTTCAAAGTCTACATGGCAAGGCGAACTTCTTACGATGCTTCATTGCCAACTATGCTGAAATCACCAAGGGATTTATGCGTTTACTAAAGAAAGACGTTCCCTTTTTCTGGGACAAAACCGCTCAACACTTTTTTGATGCTTTAAAACACACCCTCACAACCACACCTCTGCTACGGCCACCTAATTATAACAAAGATTTCTTATTATATCTGGTTGTCGCAGAGTCAACCATAGGCATGGTTTTGGTTCAGGAAGATGATTCGTTTTCAGAGTATGTGATCTATTACCTGAGCCGAGGCCTCGTAGGACTAGAACTTAATTATTCCCATCTCGAAAAACTTGCGTTGGCAACCATTCATGCTGTTCAATGGTTCCGTCACTACGTTCTGTTTCGCAAGACCACTGTCGTTGTTGTCATGAATCCATTCTAGTACATGTTGACACAACGAGTTATAGGTAGAAAAATCACTAGGTGGATGGTCATCCTCCAAGAATTTGACTTAGACTTCGTTTTATCCAAGTCCAATAAGTCATTGGTCTTCGCAGAACTTATTTCGGAACTTCCGGTTGAGTCAGGTGACGTTGTGCCTGAGGAATCGCCTATCCGGGGGGATATATTTTTGATTGAATATTCATACCCCTGGTATGGAGATATACTTATCTATCTCCAGACCTTGAAGTGCCCCACCTATGCTTCTCATGACGTGCGTCGACGAATACGCCATCAGGCTACGAATTATCTCATACTCGATGATACGTTGTATCGGAGAGGTGTAGACTGCATCTTGAGTCGATGTCTCACTCATGAGGAGGCCATCATAGTGCTCAATGATTTCCATACTGGAGCATTTGGCGGTCATTTATCTGGGTTGGCAACAGCCCAAAAGATTTTACGAGCAGGTTACTTCTGGCCCACACTTATCAAATATTGTATCGAATCGGTTAAGAAGTTCCATTAGTGCCAAATCTTTTCTCGAAAGATGAGGGCACATCCCGTTCCTATGTTTCCTATCATCTTATTTGGTCCCTTCACTAAGTGGGGGATTGATTACACTACATGAAACCCCTCGTTAGTAAGGGGGCACCGCTATATCATCGTAGCTGTCGACTACTTCACTAAGTGGGTCGAGGCTATGCCAACGTTTAAAGATGATGGAGAAATTGCAACTCTTTTCTTATTCAACCAAATTATAGCAAGGTTCGAAGTCCTGAGAGAGATTATCACTAACCATGGCAGTCACTTTCAAAACCAAATGATGACCGAATTAACGTCAAATCTTGGGTTACAGTAAGAACATTCATCACCTTACTACCCCCAAGCCAATGGGCAGGTGGAAGCTATAAACAAAACTCTTAAGATGATTCTACAGCGAACTATCAACTAAGCCAAGTCAAACTGGCATTTGATGTTATATTTGGCATTATGGGCTTATCAAACATCTATTAAGACTGCAACCGGTTTCTCACCTTTTCAACTCGTTTATGGGCTGGAAGCAGTCTTGCGCATAGAATGTCAAATTCCATCTCTGAAATTGGCAGTACGGTTATTGCCAGACACTTCTCCACTTGAAGAACGATTAGTATACCTTGAGCAACTTGATGAGTAGTGTCACGATGCAACCCTGGCCAACGAGGCTCACAAACATAAGGTCAAGTGTCAATATGATAGGTCCGTTCATCCTCAGGTTTTTTCTGAGGGTGACCTTGTCCTGGTCTATGACCAAGACAAGGACCCCCTGGGGGCAGGAAAGTTTAAACCCATGTGGTTCGGACCCTTCATTATAAAGGAGGTATTAAAAAATGGTGCTTATTGTTTGGTTGATTTCGAAGGGAATGCATTGGCAGAGCCTAGAAGTGGGCTCTACCTCAAGAAGTATTACTCATAGATAGGTCACTGTGGGTAAATTTTGGTAACATATGTATAGTCTTTGTACTATTACTTTTTTACGTTTCTTTTAAAAAGTGTTGTGGACGTATCATCGATGTTATCTTCCATCAATATGATAGATGTCAAGTGAGTCCAAGGTGTTCATTGGGTATGCGGATGGTGCTAGTTGACACACGCAGAGGCTTGCCTCCGTAGCTTGGGTAATATTTACACAACAGGGTCAGTTGTTATCTTTCGGAGGTATATGCTTAGGCGACACCACAAATAATGTCGTTGAGTATAGTGCAGTTATTGAGTTGCTTCGCAATGCCTTGCCATTGGGTATCTCTCATCTCCGGGTCTATCTCGACGCTCAAATGGTTGTGTCACAGCTAAATAGAATATACCGGTTTCATGATCCAACTTTACACCGACGATTCCTAAGGGCACGTCTCTTAGAACGAAACTTTGATTATATTACATATTTTCATGTTCCTAGGAGATTAAACCAAATTACAGATACTCTAGCTAATCAAATTTTAGATTGGCATCTTGCCCACATATAAAAATATCATGGACATAAACATGTAAATACATTTTTGCACACATAATCCATAAGACACAAAAAACATAAAAACCATATATAAACATCATAAAATCAATAGAGTACATAGATTGATGAAAGCACCTCAAAAATGGGAATAGTAATGAGTCACCGGGCTTCTGCCCTCAAAAAATATATACAAGGTGCTCATGGCACATAAAAAGTCTAAGATTTTGTCCAGGGCCTATGGGCCCTGTTATAATCATCTACTGCACGGGATAAACGCCTAAACAAACGGACCCATGTCTAAGGTGCCCCCACAACATGAGGTTGCATGGATGGTGGCAGGTCCCCTATCTCTACCATCGAGACTATGCGAGTGAGCGCAGTAAAGTTTCACTCAATTCACCTAAGGACCCTCTCGGCCTCTCCTTCTGGAAGGTTCCCTACTACTGCTTCTCCCCCAGCGACGGCAGCCGCGACTTCCGGCTGTGGGCGACGCATGTTTCATGCATAGTCGACAGGTCGCACGGGTCCCACATCTGCATGCAATAAACGTTTACCCATCAAATACTCTGGCATAAAAAAAATGATATATATAACAAAAAGACATAAAAATTACATATGCAAACAAAAAAAAACTACAAAGGAGGAGACTTACCCATCTCCCCTCGCTCCTCACCAGGAGGCA
>ML782242.1:270833-297234 GCA_009831015.1 Picea engelmannii
TATATATATATATATATAACCAAAAAGAGTTCTGGCTCCCAAGAAATTTCACACTCGATCTCATCCAGACCCAGAACCCTCTACAACGATAGATAATCCCAAGCAGTTGTTGAGGTGAAATACCTTAGCTACCAGTTCAGCGAGTTATACTCCCCTTCATAAGTCTCCTTCCTTTTCAGGAGAACCAGACATCCTTCAAAACCTTGATCTTGATCTTTTTCCTCTACGAAACTTGGTTAGAACACGGTCTAAAACTTTTGTGTCTAATCTCATCTTTGATCCAACTGTGTTGCAACCTCGAACCCCCGAAGTCTTGTCTCCTACGGATAAACTAAAAATCGCTACCTTAGTACCGCCCAGTCCTTCATCGACTTCGTTTTCCGTCGCTACCTCTCCAACCACCCAGGTCGTCGTCCCACCTCCTCCACCCTTCATGGCTGCTCGATATGCCCCTTTGGTGTTAGCTGCACCACTACATGCCATGCCCCAAGACTACCAGACCAGACTTCCACAGTTCGACGCAACCGAAACATTAAACACACAACAACATGTGGATAAAATGAACGACTACTTGGATTTGCAAGAAGTTGACGAAGTTGACATTCAAATGAGACTGTTCGCCCAGAGTCTAACAGGGGATGTCAAAAAATGGTTCAAATCCTTACCTGCCGCATCAATCCCTGACCTTGTCGCGTTCCAGAGAAGTTTTCTTGACAGATGGGAGGTAAAGAAAAACCCTCTCCAGATACTGTCAGAATACGATAATATAAAAAGAAATCAAGGTGAGACGGTACAAGATTACTGCACCCATTTTAATAATTTGTACAATGCAATCCCAATGGAAATCAAACCTCCCCAGGGTTTGGCATTGATTAAATTCCCTGATGGATTCGATGCTGACATGTCTTACCAATTAAGAGAAAGAAATGCTGCCACCCTTGAGGATATGAAGAAAAGTGCTATTAGTGTGGAGGCTAATCTGTTAGCGAAACGGGCCCGTCAAAGGTCGAAAAGGAGAGTCATGATCAAAGAAGAACCTTCCACGTCAACCACCGATTCCAAATTGGATTCTTTGGTCAGATCATTGGAATTATTGATAGAAAGAACGAGTATTTCAGACAGAAATCCTCCGAGAGACAATACACCTGCTCCTCAGATTCGGAACCCAAATTTTAGAAGAAACCCTCCTCAAATCAGGCAAAGAGATCAAAGAGATCAAAGAGATAAAAGAGGTCATGATCAGCCGATCAGACCTCCCCTACAAGAAAACTATGCTGATGAAGGGGGGGAAGTAACTGAGGAATTGGAGGACACTCATATTAACCTCATGGGCATTCATGATAATGAGGCCATTTTCCTCACCCAAGAAGAGTAGGAACTCTTTCTGCTAAATCAAACTAAGGTAAGTGAGGAAGCCGAAGATGCAGGACAACAGGCCTTTGAAAATGCTATTTTGGAGGTGCACCGTCAATACAATCTGCGAAGTAAGAAAACAGATGGAAATTCCTCGAAAAAGATAACTGAAATGCAGAAGGTAGATGAGGCTGAGAAAACTCCTGAGAAGACTACTGCTGAGAAGGCTTCTGAGAAAAGTAAAGCCAACACCCCCATGAAGAAAAACATCACCCTTATGAAAAGACCAGCCCATCCCGAAGTTTCACCTATTAATCCCACCGGTACTTTTGAGCGTAATATTATGGTGGACCCACCAGAATCAATGAGTCAGGCCCGAGCTCCCACACCTTTCATCCTGGAGGGTGAATTGGCCAAAATAAAAATTCCTATCCCACTCACAGAGTTGATAAACAGGGGTGGTTATCACTCACATGTACTAAAAGAGTTAGCCATTGAAACTGACATAGGCACCAAGGCCTTGACTATTGGATCAGTGACTCATCCAGACATTGTAAACCTCACTGACGATCATCCCGAACTCCTTTTCGGACCTGAAATAAATGGTCGAGATGATACCGGTGATGTAGCTCCCTTTTACATCAGTTTGAACATACACGATTTAATATTGCATAACACCATGCTGGATTCAGGTGCCTCACATAATTTGATGCCTAAAGCAGTAATGGAAAAACTGGGATTAGAGGTCACTAGGTTGTACAAAGATCTACACTCGTTTGACTCCAGTAAAGTCAAATGTATTGGTTTGATTAAATATTTGTGCATCACCCTGGTGCAGATCCCTTATAAAATCATGGTGATGGACGTAGTGGTCGCAGACATTCCGCCTAACTATGGAATGTTTCTCTCCAGGTCCTGGGGAGCTAAGCTGAAAGGAACCCTGCAGCTGGATATGTCTTACGCCACTATACCAGTGTTCAGACAATAGAGGAGGTTATACAGAGAAACACTAATGAAGTATATGGTCAGTAGTCAAGAGAAACCACACAATTACCCCCTTTACTCTTCTCATTCTGATTTAGATTCGTTCATCTTGTAAAATGATGGTGACACTGAAGATCCAGATATTCAGCTGGTGGAAGATGTAGCTAGTCAAGATGAAGGTCCAGAAAACGGTGAGGCAACAAAGATGGAAAATGTGATTGCTGAAGATTTCCTCGCTGAATTCTGGAGTATGGATTTTGATGGAGCTGTGAGTAAAGAAGGAGCAGGAGCTGGAGTCTAGTTGCATAATCATCGAAAAAGGTATTCAGAAAATCATTCCTATAAGTTAAATTTCCACTGCACTAACAACGTTGCCGAGTATGAAGCTTTAATGCTCGGTTTGAAGCTGTTGAAAACAGTTGGTGCTAAGCAAATAATGGTAAGGGGTGACTCTAAATTGATAATCAAGGAAATTAAAGGTGAGTATGCTGCTAAACACCCGTGCCTTCGAGCCTACAGGAATGTCGCTCTCGATGATTTGAAGTGTTTTAATGAGGTTGACTTGCAGGTAATGCCGAGAGGACAAAATATTCTGGCCGACGGATTGGCCACGTCAGCAGCTTTCTGCAAGATCCCTTTCCGCCAAACTCGCCCATACACTGTTGAAGTGAAATGCAGACTGACAGTGCCCGATAATATCAGGTACTGGCAAGTGTTTGGAAATGATGATCAGATAGAGGACTTTCTGCAATGCAAGAACGATTTTGAATGTACAAACATAGATGTAGAAAATGAAAATGAGAATGTAAATAATTCTGAGTTTGAAATAGATAGTGTGAATAATGTAAACACGGTAGATACAGTGGATTCAGGAGAGTTAGGAGATGACGAAATAGATGTCGATGTTTTACAATTAAAAAGCAATGTTTTACCTAGAGGGCTTGTCCCTTTAGAAGATCTGTTTGACAATGACGATGTAGCTAGGAAACCAAAAATAGAAGCTCATGGGAAAGAGGTAGAGGACTGCAACATAGGAATGGAAGAGAAGCCTAGGATGGTCAAACTGTACAAATCTTTATCCCCAGAACAAAAGCTTAAGTACATTGAACTATTCAAAGAATATTCAGACGTTTTTGCCTGGGGCTATGAAGATCTAAAAGCCTATGACACCAGCATCATACAACACAGGATTCCCATAAAGGAAGACCAGAAATCGTTTAGGCAGAAACTTAGGAGGATAAATCCCAAGTTGCTTCCCCTGATATTAAAAGAGATTAAGAAAATGTACGATGCCAAAATCATAGTCCCATTACGTTTCTCTAAGTGGGTTTCTAATTTAGTACCTACACGTAAGAAAACCGGGGATATCAGACTCTGCATAGATTTCCGAAATTTGAACAAAGCATCCTTGAAGGATAATTACCCCTTGCCTAAAATGGATCACCTCCTGCAAAGAGTGGTCGGGTCCAGTCGAATTTCTCTGCTAGATGGTTTCTCGGGCTACAACCAGGTCCTAGTCCATCCAGACGATCAGGAAAAAACCGCTTTCACCACACCTTGGGGCACTTTCATGTATGTGAAGATGCCTTTTGGTTTGATGAACGCAGGAGCCACGTTCCAGAGGGCAATGGATATCGCCTTCGTAGAAGAGTCAGGTAAGTTTATTTTCGTTTATGTAGATGATGTGACTGTGTTTTCCCAATCCGATGATGAACACCTACGGCATCTTAGACGAGTTTTCGAAAAGTGTAGAAGGTTTGGGATCTCTTTGAATCCCAAGAAATGTCTTTTTGGGTTAGAAGAAGGCAAACTGTTGGGACACATCATCTCTAAAGAGGGAATCAGGATTGACCCCAGCCGAATAGAGGCCATACTAAAGATAGAACACCCAAGAAACCTAAAGGAGCTACAGTCCTTTATAGGGCAAATTAACTTTCTTCGAAGATTCATCCCTAATATGGCCGAGCTCCTCCGAAACATTACAAACATGCTAAAAAAGGACGCGAAAATAAAATGGGATCATGAGTCCAGGAAATCCTTCGAACGGGTAAAACGAGCACTTACAGAAGCCCCAGTTTTGATTAGTCCCGATTTCACTAAAGACTTCTATCTTTTTTCTTTCGCCTCTGAACATACTATAGCAGTTGTATTACTGCAGAAGAACAGTGAAAGGTATGAACATCCCATAGCTTTCTTCAACAAAGCTTTAAGAGATGTTGCCTTGAACTACAATATTATGGAGAAGTAGGATTTCGCTTTGGTAAAGGCTATCAAGGATTTCAGGGTCTATATTCTCCATTCCCACATCATAGCTTATGTCCCACACGCGGTAGTAAAAGATATCTTGACACAAGACAACCCTGACGCGAGAAGGGGAAAATGGATTGCAGTTATTCTAGAATACGACATAGAAATAAAGCCCACAAAATTGATCAAAGGCCAAGGCCTTGCCAAATTGATGGCTGAATCTAACTTTCAGGCTCTTGACATTAATTTTCTAGATGTGGCAGATAAACAGGGCGAGATGGCGACTCCAAACGTTAGAGAGGTTTTTCTCAACTCTCCATGGTATGCAGACCTTATATTCGTGTTACAAAATTTACAAGCTCCCCCTGGTTTAACTAAAACTAAAACTAGATTCTTAAAGTTGAAGGCATTGAAATTATGTATTCTAGAAGGAGATTTGTATTGGAAAGACCCTGCAGGTATTCTTTTAAATTGTCTACTGAAAGATGAATTTGATAAAGTGTTGCAGGAGTTTCATGCGGGAGAATGTGGTGGCCATTTGAACTGGAAGGTTACAGCCAACAAAATACTCAGAGTTGGATTTTACTGGCCCACCCTGTTTGCAGATGTACATCAGAAAGTAACAGCATGTCACCAGTGCCAATTGTTTGAGGCTAAAAGGAAACTCCTTCCTTTACCACTTAAACCAATTTCAGTTGAGGCCCCTTTCCAGCAATGGGGACTCGATTTCATTGGTGAAATACACCCTCCGTCTTCAGGCCAACATAGGTGGATTCTTACCGCCACTGATTATTTTACCAAATGGATTGAGGCTGTACCAAGCAGGCAAGCCACTGACTCTGTTATTATTAAATTTCTTGAAAATAATATTTTTTCTCGTTTTGGTTGTCCTAGAAAGATCATTACTGACAATGCAGCTGCCTTTCGATCGAAGAAACTCATTGATTTCTGCAATCGTTACCACATTGGATTGGGGCATTCCATAGCCTACTACCCTCAGGGAAATGGGTTGGTGGAATCCTCAAACAAGACTTTGGAAAATATCATAAAGAAAACATTGCAGGAGAATAAAAAATCATGGCATGATAAGATGGTATTTTCTTTATGGGCAGATAGACTGACCACCAAAAGGTCAATTGGTATGTCACCATACCAGCTGGTCTATGGTACTGAGGCTGTGTTCCCAACTTCTTTGGGAGTCCATGTCATGAAGTTACTTCAAGAAATGCAAGCTGAGCCTAATGACTCCCAGAGAAGAATCAATCAAATGATTCATCTGCAACAGACTAGAGAAGATGTTTTCAACAAAACACAAGTCATCCAAGAGAACGTCAAGAAGATATTTGACAAACGAACCAAGGAGGATGATTTTGAGTTGGGAGACCTAGTGTTGAGGTGGGATGCCAGGAACGAGGACAAGGGAAAGCATGGGAAATTTGATCATCTATGGATAGGGCCTTACATGATCCAAGCTTTCAGAGGAAACAATGCCTTTTTGCTAAACAATGTCGATGGGTCAGATCTGCCAGGAGCACCAGTGAATGGAAAAATGCTAAAACATTATATCCCTCCTCAGTAAGAGATTTGAGGAACTCACTCTCCATTGTAAATACCGGTTTTTAATTTTCAGTCTTCACTTACATTTTCTGAAGTGAGGGACATTGGTCAGTTGGTTGAAGCCCGAAGAGAAGGCCCTAAGCTGTTGATCACTGTTTTTTGAAGTTTTCCTGAGAATAAGACCAACGAAGGCTACTAGACAGATATGTTCAGGATGACCAGGAAACTGGATTCTTGGCACTTAACAGGGCAAGTACCATCCCCAGGTGGAGCCGCTGTTATCACCCCATAAATTATGGGAATCAACTTATGACTTGGATATTATGGATATTATCTGTATCTAGTGTTCTTATTGGCAATTGATTTTCATTTTACAAAAAGAAAAGAAAAAGAAAAAGAAAAAGAAAAGAAAAAGAAAAAGAAAAAAGAAAAGAAAAGAAAAGAGGGCAAAAAGAATTGAAACAAAAAGCCCCATGCAATAATAGTAACTTGGTCATACCTTTCAAGCATGACCAAGTTCTTTTAAATTTTCAATGTTGATAGGTTAGTGAATGAATCTGACCAGACTGTTTAATCCTGGTCAGATATCCCCTAGTTTAGCACTAGTGAATACATCTGATCAGACCATCTAATCCTGGTCAGATAGCCCCTAGGTTAGCACTAGTGAATACATCTAATCAGACCATCTAATCCTAGTCAGATAGTCCCTAGGATAGAATAATATCTTAACCCAACAGTTTAATCTGGGTTAATTGCCTTGTGAAAGTAGGTTAGAATTTAGATTAATTGCTTTGCTTGCCTTACCCAAATTAAACCCACTTGAAGAAAATGACACAGCAAGTCCTCGTTGCCTAAGGATAGTTGAAGTGGTGTCCCCTTGGTGGTGTCTAAGACAAAATTTGGAAAAACCCATAAGAAGGCACTAATCCTAAGTTTCTCCTACACATGACTTTTTCCGCTCCCGACCTATGTTTCATTCACTTTCCGATGGTCCAGATCACGGCGCTTAAGATCAACGGCCCACAGAGTATTCCATACCCCCCTTGGTGTTCTGCTTTTAACCGGGCGGGGGGGGTCCGAAATCGGTAATAACGTATATGCTCATCTGGACGGCTCAGAGAGAAGCTCTTAAATCTATGGCCCATATTGGATTCCGGACCCCCCCGCCCGTTCTGCCTTTAACGGAAGGGGGGGGGGTCCGGAATTGGTTATAACTCGGGTGCACATCTGGATGGCTCAGAACAAAGTGCTCAAATCCACGATTCACATTGAATTCCGGACCCCCCCTCCGTTCTGCCTTTAATGGAAGGGGGGGGGTCCGGAATCGGCATTAAGGAGCGCGTTAATATCTGCGGCCAGAAAATAAGCGCACAAATCAATGGATCATAATAGATTTTGGACCCCCCCCCCCTAGTGTTCTACTTTTAACCAAAGGGGGGGGGGTCCGGAATGAATATTCCTTACGGCGGGCCCCTTGTTACATGCGGCGTTGTCCTATTGGCCTAGAAGTCCCATCCTCCACATGTTGCCTAACATCCCGTCACCCCTGGACATCACCCTCCATTGAGCCCACTTGTTCCACTTGCTCCCGGGGTCATGTCACATCCCATAACTGCTGCCAGTCCCAGTTGTCAGTACCCAACTCCCTCACTCATGAACAACCCCTTTTGGCGACTTTTACCTCCAATCACTAGCCTCCACGTCACCCTTCCGTATACTTTGGCCACCGTCATTTGCCAACTCATCCCAAGTGACCCGTTGTCAATTAATAACTGGGCAATATACCCGTTGTCATGCTGACCGTTTTCCCGCGTCCAACCGACCCATTTTTGAATAAAACTACCGTTCTCCCTGTTCATTCGTTATTCATCCATCGCGCCAGAAATCTCTTTTTTCTCCATTGCTTTCGTATCACCTTCACCCGCAGTTTTTCAACCCCACTAACGAATTATTTATTGAAGGTACAGTTTCTAAAATGGTGTCAAAGACAAAACAAGCGGAAGAAGAAGAGAATCCTTTTCTTCCTCCTCTGGTTGACCTGGATAAAGTCCCCTTGGTTGATAAAGATCGTTTGATAGCAGATACTATTTGCAGTTTCAACTTTTCTGATCTGCAGTCCTGGCTCCAGGAGGTGTTCCTGGACCAGAGCAAAGAAATTGGACTCCGGGAGTCCAATTTGCCCCTGTATCTCTTTCCCCAGATTCATCATTTCCCAGAATTCACCCTCAAGTGCCAAGCCCATTACATCCCCGACTAGAAATCCATCGTTTCTTCATCTGGAGACGTTCTCTTCTTCATCACCCCCAAAGATATTGACCAGATGATGCAAATTACCCGTGTTGAATCTGCCTCCCCATTCAACTTAGAGATCCTCAATGAGCTATATCATAAAATGACATTCCCTCAGAGAGCTCAGATCTTCGTGCTTTTTCTCCCCACTTCCACTCCACTTCCTTCCACCAATCCCCCTTATCCTTCTTCTATGTTCTCTACAAAAGGAAATCAAATCATTTCTTCTCTATGTGCCCTGCTTGGTTACTACTCTGATCAATGGGTAGACGAGCCCATCCTGGTTTTTCTGTCCATTTTCTCAAATGATGAACAGCCTACCATGCAGTTCGATTACAGTACCTTCTTGGCCAATAATATCCATGAACAATTTGTGAATTTCGCCACAGAGGGAATGTTCAGGTATTCATCCATTCTGGCTTACATGTTCGTGTACTTTCAAGCCGACAGGTTCAGTTTCTCCATGCAAAAGAGGGACGCCGATGGGTAGCCCCAGCCAGTCACAGTGTGGACTTCCCTTCTAAAACATAACTCAGTTGAATATGATTTCAAAGCGTTTGTTGATCAATTTTACTACCTTGAGTAAGTATGTTGAGTGGCAGGCCTGAGCCACGAATAAATGAAGAGGTCCAGAGAGTTCTACACCTCTCGGACAATGGAAAGACAGGAGATTGGTTCTTGTATCAGAATCACTCTTAGATCCGAGTTTACGGGTGCGAATTGGCACCTTACAAGCTGTCGAGATATGTACCGGTAAGAATTTTTTCATTAGAATATATTAGGCAGATTATGAATTCTGATGATATTCATTTTGTTTACCTTAAGAAGAAGCAACAATTGCGGATCAAAGGGAAGATTGGTTCTTTCATCTGCAATAGTAGAGGCGCAGGGGAGGAAGCAGACTGAATGTTAAAGGAGATGAAATTCTTTACAAGTTTCACCTGGCACTATGATCCCTGCGGGATCATTTTTGAAATGAGAGTAAAAAATAAGAATGTCCCATATGCGCATGAGTCCAAGCCAGAAATCGAGAAATTTGCAAATCAGACAGAATGGGAACCCAATACTTTGATGAACGTGGAACAATAAGGTGACGTGGAAAAGCAGGTGCCCTTGACTAGTGTGTTACCCACTACCACACCTCAGTTTCCCAAGGATAAGAGACCCCGACAGGAGTCGTCTCCTCCTGTAACAGAGGTGTCATCAGAGGAATTTCAAATGCACTCCAAAAGGCCAAGGACAGTTTCAGCGCCCGGCGCAACAATAGAGCAGGAAATTTTGACTACCACAGTATCTACCACAAAGGTCAAGCCAATCACTCTCCCTTTCAGCTCGAGTCAGCATAAGGCAATAACGCCAGCAATAAAATCCACAGATTCTCCCACAGATACTCCGCCAAGCAAGACCGGGCCCAAGTTGGGCATTTTTAAAAAATATGACTTGATCAAGAAGAAAAACCAAACCCTCACTAGCAGCACTTATGCCCAGTTTTAGAAGCAGTCGTCCACAGCTCAGCATAGGCTTATTTTGGCATTTGACACAGAAAAGGGTAGGATGCATATGGCTTACCTCCAAGCACAAGTTCCAGATCCCAAGGTGATATTAGATTACAAAAGGGCCAGCTTTGAATTTCAGGCTAAGGACGTGCATCCAGCAGATCAGATGGATCTGCACAAGCAAACTGGCAAGATGGTTTTCCACACTTTGGCCAATGCTACAGCTTCTATGTCAAAATTTCGGGTAGCTTTGAACAATGCCCAGACCCAACTGAAGCTGGAGAAAATATCATCTTTCGCAAAAGACAACAAAATCAAGACGTTGGAGGAGCTAGTCCTCAAGATCGGTTACGACCCTGCGAACGTCAAGGCTTCCGAAGAGATGATCAAAAAGAAAAATGCTGACATCGCATCCTTAAGAAAACAACTAAATCTCCCTCCAACAGAGGACCCACAGGCAAAGGAGATAGTCGAAAAGGAAGGGGAAAAGGATGAGATGTTAAAGTTACTCATGGAGCAGAATGCTCAGTTGAAGGAGATGGAGGCTGAAATGGAAAGATTGTTAAAAGAGAGAGAGCAGGCAAAGACAATGGAAGGCATCCCATTAAGTGTTATCCCAATTGAAGGATTGAGCACAGCAACAATGACAGCCATTCCATAGGCTGCATCAGTTCCACTACTGAAGGGAACAACAGACTTGGCCAAGTCTATGGAGAGAATGAACCTGCAAGAGTCAGAAATCAGCAGGCTTAAGAAAGAAGTGGAGAATCTCCAAGAGCTAAAGACTTCTTTCCGGACAAGTCTATCCAAAGAGAAACAGGTGAATGAGCAAATCAAGAAGGAGTTACAGCAGCTCCAGAAACAAACAATGGAAGGAAAGACTTTGGCAGAGGTGAGAGAGATTATGTGGACAGATATTTCCAAGTCCATAAATGAAATCTGGCCAATGGTTCAAATCATGTTTGAACAAAATGAGTTGCTCAAGAGGAGCAAGCAAGCTGTGGAAAAAATCAGAATGGAGCTGGGAGACATGCCAGCCCAAGCGAATGAAATCATAAGGTTCCTGAATTCAAAGACCAGGGAGGAACTAGAAGAATTAAAGATTGAGGACAGGACAGAAACTATACTTGAAGTCAAAAGGGTTCTAACCAAAATGGGTCTCATGCTTCAGCTTGAGGAGAAGATTCAAGTCATGGATCAAGGAGTGCAGAAGTTTTTCAATAGGATAGATGCTCTCCAAAGGAAGGGCCTACCTGGCCTTAAGGTCATTAATGACAAGTTAATGACACTCCCTGATTACAAGAAAAGGTTGACTGAAGTGTCTAAGGACAATTCCAAGTTTGCAGGGATACAGGGAAGCATCACAGGAAAATCTTTCATGGATGCCTTGCAGTTGGATATTAGTATCCAACATGAAATTAAACACATATTCACCATCAAGCCTACATTTGCTAAATATAAAGACATGGATGAAGTGTATCGGAGATTGCTTAAAGTCACAGTGCCAGGTCATATCAGATGGGAAGAACTGTGTGATCTACTAGATTAGCAGGTGAGCTTTCATATCCAGTCACCTGTCCAATCAGAAGAGATTGCGAAGGCACCTCGCCAATGACCTACCCCAAAGTTCCGCAAACAGTTGTATCGAGTCATCAAGCAGTTTTGATTAGTTAAGTTAGTTAGTCTAAAAATAGTATGAGCACGTCTTGATCAGTTATGACAGGAACGTTTGTATTTTGAATTATAAATACTTCATCTTTCGAAGTATTGAGGGTTGTTGATTTGCACACCCTATTTCTATCAAGCTGTACTATTTTCGAGATCGTCCATTAATAAAGAAGAGGCATTTACAGGATTCTTGCATATTTTCACTGGTGATGTTGATCTTCTAAGTTAAATGTTTTTCTTTATCTGTATTCATTTTGTTTTCTGAATCTAATCTTTATGAATAGCGTTATGTTGCAGGATTTATCTCTGATACCCTGTTTCCGATTCTAAGGATTTATATGTTTATCTTCTAATATCTTCAATTAAGAAATTCTTAACTGCTTGTTAGTTGAAGTTATTTTCCTCATCTTTTCTTCCGTCCATCATTTTAATTTATAAAGATCCAGTGAGTATATTATCTCGCCCTGTGGAGGTTTTCTTTAGCATTTCTGGTTGTATCGATTATTTTTTTAAATACAGACCCCATAGACCAATGGATGTGTAGACCATCTCAACCAACTTCAAAAACTCATTTACAACAAAACCAACAGTTTCTTTACCTAGCCTAAAATCTAAAATAAAAAACAAAGCCAAATCACATAGAGAGATCCCTCTCTGAAGATGGAAGGGCTAGATCCCAGCTTTAAAAGAGGTTGGTTAAGGTTATCCTTTGTAGATTTCTTCTTCAACCTCTAGGAAATTTACCAAGTGCTAACACCTTAAAAGTGAAAAAATATCCAAGTGATCTTGTCCTTGTCACACTCGTTACAATGGTTTTGAATTGACGTCTAATCGGTGCTAGTTTATCCCTTTTTCGAACCGACTAGACTAGTGTCGAAAAAGGTACCCTAGCAGAGTCTCCTTTTATGCTTTTTCAGACTCTCTAAACATTAAAAAACCATTGATCTGACCTTCTCTAGCCTCGTTAAATTTACATGGAAGGACGTTACCATTGTGTTTTCTATCAACCGCATTTGCATACCTTATCCACCAGCCTTCTGACAGTTTTCTTCTGCGTATTAACACCTTTGGCCGCCGGAGGATTTTTCCCGAGCATCATTTTACCAGAACATTAGTCTTGTCCTTGTGCCTCGAGCTTGTATGTTTGCAGTACTCATTCCTCCATTGTAACGTAATATTCCTTTATTATTTTTCAAAAAATATCCAAAAGAACAAAAAAATCAAATATACCCCAAAAAGAGGATGGGCAAAGTATTTTCTTTATTGACAACATAATGAGTCACCCTTGGATAAAGCACATATGTACGTTTGATCATCAGACTATGGGATGTAGTACGACCTTAGGAATATTTTCTCACTATATAGAGTTGTGTCCTCCACCGTTTGGTTACTCTTCCAAAAATATGGAGAGTTTGCATTGCCTCCTGCTTCGTAGACTTATGATTAACATATATGTTGCCTGAGTCTTATCACTTGTCGTGCTATTATCCAAGGGAAGTTTGTCACTAAGCCTGAGTCGGCCCCTCTGCACTATGTCTCTTGTCCGATCAAGTCCTTGTTCGAAATCCTAAATGTCCAATCAAGTCCTTGTTCGAAATCACTGAAGCCTTCAGTCCGATCATCAAGATTATCAAGTCCATAACCAACGAGCCGTCGAAGACCTCTGGGTAGTGCAGTCGTACACTCATATTACACTCCTGCCCGAGTTTTAGAAGATTTTGAAGTTGTTTCTCGAGCTCTGAAGTACAGCCATCAGGCCGAATCAACTTCTGGAAGATGGGTACTCTATATGTCTATCTTTCTGATTTCGAGATGTAGCTCCGCTATGTATTATTCGTGGCTACTCTCTATAGTTATTTGACATGGATCTACAGTGTATTTGATTGGTATCCATGGTTCTATTTTATCCCGAGCATGGGTATGCCCGCCTTGGTGAGACATTTGTTATTTTGCAGACAACGCCTCTTGGTTCCTGATCCTTGGGCTCACTCATTCAGCACATCAGTACAGATTGGTAAAAGATTGGTAATGTATTTCAGCCATCAGATGCTCTTCTGACCTCACACATTAGGGGGAATATTTTATAACCCTAAATTGCACCACACATGCTTACCTGGCATCAGGCCAACTCATATCCCTTCATTGCCAAAACATCTGTTGAACAACCTCTTTGAAAATCCTCTTATGTCAAGGCCCACGTGCCCTAACCCATTATTGCACACTGGCAAGCCCACTACAGCCCGTGTGTACATAAAAAATCACAAAAAAATGAAAGTTGCCGACGGAACAAAAAGCTATGGGTCAGTTAACTGAAACTCCCAACCATGCATGGTCGAGAGTTCATCCAAAACCTTAGCTCCTTCTAGCCTATAAAAGAAGGGGTATGGGTACCATTTGAGGAGGAAAAAAGACAGCGAAGAAACTCTGCCCATTTGTATAATCCATTTTCCCAACCCTTTAGCCTTTCCTCATGCCAAAGGAGATTTAACGCAAAGAAGTTGGAGGACAAATGAAGAGGAGCCCAGGATCAGGATCAAGGAGTGGTGGTCGGTCTCGACTTTGATTGTAAGTTGATTCATTTTTCAAATAATAAAAGAATACTTTTCCCATCCCAATGCATGAGTTATCTATAGTTTGGTTAATTTATGCTTAATTTCTAACCCTCAAGTAGAAAAGTAGTGTGCATGCATAGTTGTTTGTTGTGATTGCAGGACATCAAACAATAAAAGCGCAACGGAGGATCTATGCCAAACGCTAGTGACAAGGTTAGTAGTTCCTTTCCATGTATGTATTATGAAAGAGGGGTTTAAGTTTCGGGTGGTAGGTTAAAAAGTAATTTCTGTACGGTCAAAATCTGCATGCAAATCTGACCCTAGTTTGCTAGTTCGTAGGGTATTTTTCCCAACAACAATGATTATAGAGTCAGGAAAAACACTTAAAAGAGAAATCTCTCAGTTCCTTTTTCGTAAAATAGTCTGGATGAGACCGAAAAAGAGATAAATTATCGCTCACCAGACGCTTACTTTAGATACTTTATCGAGCGTGAAAATAGCAAGGTCGCTCGGCAATCTTTTCATGTTTAGAGAGTCTGAAAAGAGCTTAAAGAGGACTCCAAGGGGTTCCTTTTTCGTATAACCTTGTTGAGCCCGAAAATGTGATAAAAGTATGCTCGATCGCGTTCTCATGTATTTTCGAGTGCAAGAACGGACAAAGACCACGCTCAAGGTTTTATACAAAAACCATAAAAAAATAATCAAAACACACGATGACAAAGAAAAACATGTCCATATCCCTGTATTTGACCACTGAAATCATCACGCCTGCAAACGTTACACTCAAAATGACATTAGGGATTAGGGTTTAATAGATAAATAATCATAAAAAACCAAATGACATAGTAAAAGTAAATAAAAAGGAGTAAATACTCTTTTTACCATATCATTTTTACCTTTCCACTATTTGAGCTCAAAAACCCCTCTTTTACCCTCAATGTTCGGCGTCAGATTGCGGGAGCTACGAGAGACCATTCAGCAAGCCATTAGTGACAGTAAGGTAGGCTCTTTGTCCTTAACACTTTCATGGTTTAATTTTGCAATTTCATTGGTTAAAATTCATTTTTGGGTTGATTTTGCAAGCCCTACTTGCGCGTTGCCCTTCTCGCAGGCAGGTTACATGGGACCTGCGAGAATGGGGCATTCTTGCAAGTGAGCCTAAGGCAGCCTGTGAGGTTCTCGCACAGTGCACACAGGGCACCTGCGAGAACCGCAAAGCTCAATTTTTTTTTTTAAATTTACCCAATGAACAAGAACCAAATCATGAAAAAAGTTGCTAATATTCTTGTTGTGACTCTTATGCAGATAATTGGCCATCAAAATGGTGCTTTAATGGCGTGAAAGGGAGCAGGAAGAAGACAATGCAATTTTCGGAAATCATCCACCTACTATTGTTGCTTTGAGAAACTGTGGACTCCTGAAGTACTTTCGTATCCCGGGTATGGGGGCCCAAGTCAGGTTGTTAGAGTACCTGGTTCGTATGTGGGACCCTAATCAGCAGGTATTTCATGTGGGGGTCCACACACTGTCCTTAGACATTGAGGACATTTAATTTTTGACTGGATTGTCCCGGTGGGGGTACTATGTGAGCCTAACTGGTAGCAGAGGCTGTGGACTACCTATGAGTGAGTACTGTCGTTTACATTGCATTCCCAAGGCAGAGAGAAACAAAGAAAAAGTAGTTATTTGGGGGGTACGAGATTTGACCCTCTGTATTATCCTATTCACCATAGCTCGGATGGCTGGGAGTTCTGCTCCTCACATGGCATTACAGAGTTACTTCCAATATGATATTAAGTGTACTGAACCTCGGGTGTTCAATTGGGAAGATGCAATGCTTCATAGCGTAAAAAGACAATTGACCAAATGCAGACAAGGCAACTTAATGAAATTTGGGTACAGATCTTTGCTGGTATCCTTCTTCCTTGAGCGGGTCCCATTACTGAGGCTGCAAGTTGAGTGGAATGTACCGGCTCCCAGGGATCCTAGGATGCTGAGATAGTGTCAGCTTATGTCCTGACACGTGATTGGACCGATCATCAAGTATGATGATACTTTCTTTCACTGGCTTCAACCACAGTTGTTGATGGTTGACGACTATGCTTATGTCGGGTTGGATTTCTGAGGAGATCCGGAGTTAGTACTTCTAGAGGATGCTCAGTGGGGGGACCTTGGTAAGAAGTACACACATTTTTCTTTTTAAATGTTTTGTGAATTTTTATCATATTCAAATGTTTTTGTTTTATATGTTCGTCCAAAGACTAATACAAAATCGTTGTTGATGTCACAGATGTTGGACCTTACAAACCTCCTGGTACTTCTCCCATTCAGCGGCGAGAAGAGGTAGCGGCAGTGCCACAATATGCAGAGGATTATCAAGTGGTGGAACAAAATTTGGAGGGCTTAACCGCAGATATTCCAAACATGACTCTGGAAGAGGTTCTATGACATGATCAACGTCATACTGTAGGAGTGTCAGGGTCCATGAGTCGACTGCTCTGTAGGGTTTCTCGGGCAGTCATGTGTTACCGTGAACATCATCCATGACATCACTTTGTATAAGCTATGAGCTTCAGATTTTGATATTTTGGTCTTCGAACAAAATTTTTGTAAAAAACTCTTTTGATCATTATATATACAGACGGCTTCTACCGGTTTACCTTATATTGTGTGAATATTGATGTGATTGATTTATAAATGATTCAAATGTCTGTCCAATACATAATTAGCCAATGCATATGTTAATATATTTAGACATATAGGAATATGTTGATATTCAATGTGATCAAAATAACGTTCCAAGAGGCAAATTCGCAAATACACCCGTAACAGTGTAGGACTTCGAATAGAGTAGACATTACTTAACTGTACTACTACAAGATATGAATCAAGTTTCACAACCAAATGACGAATTTCGAGCGAGATAGCATCAACCAATAACTCAATAACGGCGCTATACTCTGCAATATTGTTGGTCGCACGGCCGAGGCACACACCTCGTAAGGAGACAAGTTCGTTTGTAGGGGTGTAAATTGCCCATGCAGCGGAAGCAAGGTTCTAAGTACTACGGATAGCGCCATCAGCTAAGCCAATATAGGGTAGTGAAGACTCTGACATCTAGAAATCAAACACAATGTCACATAAGGGCAGAGACTAGATAACGATAAAAGAAAGCTATAGTAACACACAAGAAGTATGGTACAATAAAAATACAAGTACTAGTGCAGAGATGATTTTATGCATAGTACTTCTTCAAGTACAACCCATTCTTGGGCTCACTCAAAGGGATACCATCATAATCTACCAACTCATAAGATCCTTTTTCCAAAACTTGTCGAACGATATAAGGGCCTCGCCACATGGCTTCAAATTTCCCAGCTCCTAACATATCTCGATCTTGTTCATAGAGGAGAACAAGATCACCTTTGGAGAAAATGTGAGGCTTGACATGCTTGTCGTATTGGGCCTTGACACATTTTTTCTGAGCTTCGATAACTAGAGTGGAATCACATCGAGTTTCGTCCAATCACATCAAATACAATAGACATTCTTCCTCAGCAGAGGTGTTGGGAGTTCAACAACTAGTTTAAAAGAAGGTATCTCACATTCAATAGGGAGAATGGCTTCCACACCATACACTAACCAAAAAGGTGTAAACCCAGTAGTGGACTTGACGGATTTCTGGTACGCCCACAATGTCGAAAACAACATTGTGTGCCAACTTTTTTTATGAATCCCTATCATTCGTCGGAACATAGTTATGAGAACTTTGTTGATTTCTTCGACCTGGCTGTTGGCTTGTGGATAATAGGGCATTGAGTTATCATGGCGAAGACCCAACTTTTCAGTGAGTTTGGACATCATAAAATTCCTAAAGTGGCTACCATGATCGGTGATGATAGCTTGGGGAACACAAAAATGAGCTATGACGTGATTAAAAATAAATAATGTTGCGGTCTTTCCAGTGTTGTCAAATTTCGGCATCACCTCGACCCATTTCTTAAAGTAATCAATGGCTACAATAATGTAACCATGCCCCCTAGCTGAGTGAGGGTGATATGTCATGAAATCGATGCCCCATTTCGCAAAGGGACCAACTGAGACCACAGGGTGAAGAGGAGTGGGATGTGACCATATTTTCTGATTACAGGTCTGGCAAGCATGGCATTTCTGAACAGCGACGATGCAATCGTTAAACAAAGAAGGCTAAAAATACCCTGCTCGTAGGATCTTCTGGCCAGTAGCATACCCAGACATATGAACACCACATGCTCTAGAATGACAGTCATTCAGAGCTTTCTCGGCTTCGTCGAACGTTAGTCAATGTCGAAAAACAAAGTCAATCCCCCGACGAGAAAGAGTATCCCCAAGGATAATGTATTGACGATCTTAATAGCGTATGCGACGTTGTTCAGTACTGGACAAAGTTGGTTGGAAAGTCTAGGTTTGGAGATATATAATGATATCCCCATACCAAAGATCATTAGTGATAATAAGGAAGAGAGATTCATCGGGTAATGAATCAACTGCTACATTTTCCATTGAAGAATGGGGAAAATCGCATATCAACTCAGCAAAAACTAAGGACTTTTTGGACTTGGCACGTTCAAATTCCAAGTCAAACTCCTGGAGTATCACAATCCATTTGGAGTATTTTCCCCCTAGAAATTGACATGTCAAAATGTGTTGCATAGGGTTGCAATGAGAAATCACCATAGTCTTGCATGAGAGGATATAGTGTCGGAAGCATTGGACGGCTTGAACGGCAGCCAAGGCCAGTTTCTCGACATGTTCATACTTGATTTCAGTCAGCGTGAGACTTCGACTCAAGCAGTAAATAACATGTTCATCATGAGCATCATCCTCTTGGATGAGAACCATGCCAATGGTGTAATCTGAGGCAGCAAGGTAAAGGAAATAATCGCGACTGTAATCGGGGGGAAAGAGAAGCGGAGCTCACATTAGGGACAAATTCAAAGCTTCAAAATCATTGTTGGGAATGGTATCCCAGATGAACTCTGAATCCTTTTTTAATAGCCGCGTGAATCCACGAGTTATCTTGGCATAATTTGGGATAAAACGATGAAGAAACATTGCTTTCCCTTGCAAACTTTGCAACTGGAGAAGTGTAGAAGGAGGAGGAAGATTAAGGATCACCTCAACCTTTAAACGATCCACCCGGATCCCTTGACATGAAATGATAAAACCTAGAAGACGGTTGGATTCCACACAGAAAATGCACTTATGAGGATTTAAACGTATATGGTAGAATCGACAGCGAATGAAAATGGCTCGGAGGTGGGTTGGTTGATCGACTCTGTGCATAGAATGAGCAGGTAAATCATCCAAATATGGTTGAACGATGTGCTTGATATCATGAAAAGCATAATACATAGCACGCTGAAAAGTTGCACCAACATTCTTAAGACCGAAAAGAAGTTTTCGACAGGCAAAAGTACCCCAAGGACAAATAAAAGCAGTCTTATGTTGATCCTCGGGAACAATGTTAATTTGATTATAGCCGAAGAAACCATCCATAAGAGAGAAGATTTCACTTTCGGCGCAGTCGTCGACAATCTGATCGACAAAGGGGGTAGGAAAGTTGTCTTTGGGACAAGCTTTATTGATATCCCTATAATCAACACATACACGAAATGTACCTTGTTTCTTGTCAATCGGGACAAGATTGGAAACCCAGTCTGTGAGAGCCACCGAACAAATAAAGTCGGCTTTCAGAAGTTTCTCGACTTCAATCTTTATAGAAGTCGCTTTACGTGGGTGAACGGGACGAAGGAATTTCTGGACGGGTTTAGCGTCAGGATATGTCTTAATCTCATGTATCACAATCTTAGGGTCGATACCCGACATTTCTTCGTAGCTCCAGGTGAAGATGTCACGAAACTCTTTGAACAAGGATGTATAGGTGACTATTTCGGCAGGGGAACACGAACCTCCAATATGGACATTTTCGACGATTCTAGGTTTGATGGATATGTCAATGGGAATCGTGGGCAAGATATTTCTTAAGTTCCCTTCAGCAAACACATCATGTGTAGACTCAGGAATGGTCGAGATGACGACAATGGTCGACAGGGTCGAAATCTGTTGGTAGTTCTCAAGAGTATGTCGCTCCAGAAAAAGGATGGAACGATGATACCCATCATCCCAAGGGGTGTCCTCCATGATGGACATGATCATCTCGTCAGTGGGAAAAATAAAACGAAAAGGATCAGGAGACAACTCATCAATAAAGGGTTTAGAAGGTCTTGTTGATTGAATGGCCTGATAGGCGGATTCAACTGGACTTAACGACATTTTGTCGCCGAAACGAAGATGATCTCCAGAGTCAGGTACTATTCAGGGGTCGTGAGATGCAGGAAACTCATGAGGTGAAGTGGAGATCATGTTGATAGAAGCAACAGACGAGCGTGGAACATCGGGTGGTGGAATGGGAAAAGTACCTATAAGGACCCTTAGTTATTAAGATGATTAATTTAATAAATAATCCTAAAAATTAGCTAAACTATAATTAGTTATTAAATAACCTTAACTAATTATTTGTTATTAATTAGTTACTCTTGACTATGCTTAATTTAAGTATAATTAACTCTTTAATCAATATGGYTAATGATTAATTTGATTATTARTTAATTAATTAATTAATTAATTAAGTATTAAACAARGGRTGGATAATAAAATATAATGTTTAAWTTGGGTTACGTATCCCACAAGGGATAACGTATCCAATACGTTAGGATAAGTAATGAATGAATGGATAAGGGTATTAATGGTGGGGGGATAAGGTGTAATAAAGAGTTAGGTGGGAGTTAATGTAGGGGGGCGGTGAAGGAGGAATAAGGGGGGGGGAGAAAGGAGTTGGAAGGATCATTCATTGTACGAGAGGGGGAGAGCTTGGAGGATTGGAGAGAGTGAAATCTACAGTGGAATTTACAGTGCACCGGGGAGCTGCAGAGGTTTTGGGCTCGGAGGGCTAGGACATCCATTGATGTCCTAGGGCTAGGCACTACTAGTCGACAGGGAGGTTGGTTTTGGGGTGTCCTAAAGAGCAGCATCAGGTTCAAGCTAAGGAAGCAAGCGACAGCATCAGGTTCAGGTTAGAGTTACGAATTATTTTGAAGTAAATTGTTATTAAATTTTATTACTATGAAAAAAAATTAGATTTTTAAATGTGCTAGATGTAGTAATTATTAAATTTTACTGTGATGTTCTAATTTAATGGTTTTTATAATTAAGTTAGAGCCATTACAATTGGTATCAGAGCGTAGGCTCGAATTCTAGGGCCAAAAATGGCCACCATGTTTGTGTAAACTACTCTAAACAAACAGTAAAGTGATTGCACTTAAAAAAAAAAAAAAAATTTACAATTTACAGGAATAACCACGAAATCGTTTCCTAGGAAATTTTGTTTAGTTTAATCACATGTAAGTTACATCTATTTCACACTTACAATTCAAAAGGGATTTGTTTGGTAACATGCCATGCATAGAGCTTTAGAAACCAGACTAAGATCAATAACGAAAAGGACTTTCAAATATATATATATATATATAAGAATGAACCCACCCATTATTTAAAGAAGTTTATAATGCAGGAAAGAAAAATAATGTAAATACTATTTATGTGAAAATCAATAATAACCTCTGCTTGTAATAGTCAGAAATTTTTTTTGCATTTACAAAGAATAGAAAATGCAAAAATGTAAAAATGTAATGGTAATAATGTAATGTAATAAGAATATATTATGTAGTTAAATGCAAAAATGCAATACGAATATATTCTGTAGTTATACTTCTCTACTGTAAAATCGGTTTAACAAGACCTGAGCGACTATATCATGGGAATATTCCACTACTGAATGACGAGAACTTGGCTAAGCCCATTGAGAATACTCGAGTATAACCATTCCATCGTAGACTGAAGACCTTCTCCAGTCTCGAGGCAAAAGAGTGAAAGTGGGAATCGATAGAGGGCGCTGTAAAAGCCATTACATTTGGTAAATATTTTACAAAAAAAAAATAGACAATTAAAATAAAAAAAAAAGAATTGGAACATAAGAGTATACCTCTCTAATGCCATTCCTTTGCTGGAGTAAACAGCAAAATTCTCTCTAATGCCATTCCTTTGCTGGAGTAAACAGTAAAATTCTGTAGCAGTTTTATCAGCAAAAATATAAATTCCACAAGTCTGTGTCCAGCTGGAACTAATACTTTCATGCAGCTATTCATTCTGAACCCTTTGCAGCGTGAAAAGTAAAGAACTTGATCTCCACTTTCACCGAGCGCTCTCTTGCATAAAAAACTCTCCGATTAAATATATGAAATGGCACACAATGGAAACATAAAACACATGCCACTTAATCCCTAGACTTAAATCGTACTGAATAATCAACACCTTTCAGACTTCATCTACAATGCAAGCCTTCTAATTATTACGAGAGACAAAAATTTTTAAGGGATAACGTACTTGACATAAACGTATTCTAGTACATAGATTACCAAAATGAAATAAAGAAAAAAATACAGAGCTTACATTAAGCAACATATCAAGATGTCGTCAGTATCCCTTGAGATTTCCCTATGATATAATTAGTATATAGTACCAGATTTCCGTCTGATTATGAAAATGATCGTGTTATTTATCGAGTGTATAGTCCCGGATTATTTATGTCAGTCAGATGGACTCTTCAATATGCTTCGAATCCAGGTCAGCTACAATGTCAGATATCTTGTCCTCCAGATTATCTTGTGGTGAATTTGATTAGACACCATTTATGATAGAAATAGGAAGCTTTCACAAAGGATTGCAGGAAGCCAATAGAAATGAGATCGCATTAAGAAATTCGGTTGAAATTGGAAGAAATGAATGCGATGCTTGGCTGCCTGTAGATTCTCCTAATTCGAACTCACCAGCATGCTTAATTCGCGGACGAGTGAAGGACTATGTTTCAAAACCTTTATTCATATTTGTTTTGTTTCACCCATCATAACAGAGATAATATCGCTGCCGCGCCATATTCCCTTGTCTCTGCCGCTTGTCGGCGCACCCTTTGATCAAATCGCCTTCCCTGTAAAAGCATTTTATAATAGACAACGTAGTTAGTTCTAATTCGTGAAGAATACAAAGGTCGGCAGAGGATTTGACCCCACGACCTCTTGCAACTAATTCAAACCTTCACGCAATGTGACATACATGTCAAATATCAATGCTACAACTCGTGAAGCATACAGAGTGGCAGGAAAGGAGATCGACCCGAGTATTTCTATTCATTCCAACAAGTGTATATATTTTCCAGTGGCCATTCATGCAGAGAACGATCTTTTTCATCGGTTCCTGACCCAAGAGATAACTGTCCAATGAATTAGTGGCACAAATATGGAAATTAGAGAGTGCAATTTACAGGGCATCAACAACATCACAGTCAGGTGTTGAATCTATTGATCTATCACCAATAGTAATAGTATATCCAGCAGATCTAGTTCCAGGCGTAGACGTATAGCCTCCTATATATTATTCATAGCTAGTAGCTTAAGTTCCAGTTCCAGGTCTAACAGCACGAGTTAAAGGTCCACCAGCAGCAGATACAGAGCCATAGCCTACAGCAGTAGAATCCATGAAGGAAAATGAAAAAAATGAAACCCCAATTAAAATCAGTCATTACATTAGGATTAAGACGAGTTTAGGTGTTTGAGACTGAGAGCCTGAGGCTGGGCACGTGGGCCTCATGCCGAGCCCGACCTTAAAGGCTGCCACATAATGTTTTTTTTTATTTAATAATTGAATTTTCATTCCGAATAATCAAACTCTTTTTTTTAATTATTTATTTAAATCTTAGTTTTATAATTTAATGTTACACTGGCATATTTAAAAAAAAGAAGAAGAATAAATTATAAATAATTAATAAAGTTTAATTAATAATTAATTAAACCAATTAACTTTATTAATTTTATTAAAAGATTAATAAAATATTAGTTAGGGCTAAGTATAAATTTTATGGAGTGCGCGAGGATTGAACCTCAGACCTCCTTCCACCGTGAAAGTCTTTACGAAATTTGCCCTACCAATGCACCATGCGTTGTTCTTTTGCAAATAATTTCACAATTAAATATTTTAATTGTCATACCCAAGACCACCCACCAAGTAAAGCGCCTTGAGAAGAACACTAATGCCGAAAGGTACATAGCGCTGGCGAATGCAGAAACGCGGCTGGCAGACGGGGATAATTATTTAGATTCCGCAGATTTATCTTATTTAATTATTAAACGTAGTAATTATATAACCTTAAAACATTTTTATGTGATTAGGTAAATATTAAAAAGTAAACGTGTTAACAGATGTAGTGATAAATGCAAGAAAGTTATAAATGATAAATTGGACCCATTGATATTGGAGGACGACTAAGAATATGCCAGCATCTTTAGTACATAACCATCAGATAATGGTTTTAGGTTAATTAAGATTAAAAGATCATTGATTGTGCCCATTGTCAGTAGATGTACGCCTCTTGGTGCAAATTAATAAACATAAGGAAGGAAGTCATTTTTAATCAAATTGTAAGCGTAAATTAAAAGGGCTCAGACTAGCACAAGCGGGAACGAGGCGGCAATTGCATTAGGAGCGTAAGCCTAGAAAGTGGCGAGTAAGGCGCAAAGCTAGCGTAGCCACAAGGAAAAGGAACCAATAGTTATTTTCGTAGGAGCGAAGAAACGAAGCTTAGATGCTTAAACCTAACCCTAACTGAGCCAATCCCCTAATGGAGTAATGTCAGTTTACAGACAAGTAAAGAAAACTTACGCCTAACCCTATTTCTAAGTTTTGTAGCACCAATTTAAAACATCCTGGAACTCACCCTGACAACTTTGGTTGATGCAGGTCAAAGCACATAGGATGGTCAGGACTCGAGGAGGTCGAGGCGAGGGAGCGTCGTCGCAAGCACCACCATCGCCCGAACTCGCCCTCATACTGTGCTCGTTGGAAGCCATCAATGAGACTTTAAAAGGGCGACAACCGGAAGGAACTGAAGTGGAACCCCGACCGTCTGGAGCGGGTAATCCAGAAGCATCGAGGGATTCAGGGGGAGGACCTCCACCTGAAGACATCACGTGAGAGTTGCAAAAGATCAAACTTCCGGAGTTTGTCGGAGGTCGCGCCAGTGAACACGCGGAGGCATGGTTAGAAGGCATGACCAGGTGTTTTGCCTTAAGGGACTATGCGTCCAACTCAAAGGCAAAGATCGCCATTTTTCAATTAAGGGACAATGCCCTGAACTTGTGGGGTAACCTGGAAAGACAACTGCACCTTACCCCAGACACGGTATCTTGGGAACTTTTCGAGGAAAGGTTCAGGAGGAAATATCTACCGGCGTACTACAAGGAAAAACAGGTTGGGGCATTTCATGCCTTAATACAGGGAAACAAAATGGTAGAAGAATATGAGATCAGGTTTATGGAACTGGTCAAATATGTGTCGTATATGGATAGTGACCAACGACAGGCAGAGCGTTTCATCTATGGATTGAACCCCAGGATAAGAGCTATGGTGAGGATGTGGAAGTCGTCTTCAGTAGAGGAGGCAGTGGAAAGTGCACATTACGTGGAAGAACATATGAACTTAACTAGGGGTGCAAGATCGACATTTCTGCATCACCCTGGATTCGTAGGAAAGGCCCCGTGAACACTTCCTAGGGGAGGGGGCTCAAGGCCACCGCCTTATGGTAACATATTCACGCCAAGAACAGTAGCTACAGGGATTTCAATGGCAGCGAGTGCAGCATCTCATTCATCGCCAACGGTGCAGACAGGACCACGACCATCTCAGGGAACAGTGAGCAGGGGCAGAGGTTCCAGGGGAAGGAAATCGTTTCAAAGACAGACATATAACAATGCACAGGTTCAATCTGGTGTTACCTGTTGGGGGTGCGGGGGACCCCATTACTACCGTGACTACCCGGAGTTACAATCAGGGTTCGTGCACAGAGAAGGAAAGGCGTCGATGGGGAGAGCAAGTAGCAGCCACCATATTCACGCAGCAGTTAATAACCACCAGGCCGAACATCAATCCACGGTGGTGGAGTCATCAGGTACGCTAAATCATATCAATGTTAAGATTTTATTTGATTCTAGTGCGACAGATAGTTTCATTTCACCATCTGCATTAGAAAAGAGTGGGTTGGCAGCCTACGAGCACGATGACTTTAAACAAGTCGAGATGGATTCGGGGGAAAAACAAGCAGTAGGA